>VZSE01007029.1:568982-597894 GCA_013398275.1 Promerops cafer | reverse complement strand
AAAAATTTTTCCCCCATAAAATTAAAAAAAAAAAAAAAAAAAAAAAAAATTACACAATGTTTTTGTATGAGGGAAAAAAATCTATACCTACAATAAAAATTTATTTCCATGGGAAACTAAATAGAGGCACTCAGTATGACTCACCTGGACCAGCTGTACTCCTGGGAGTCTACAAACACAAGCATGAGCAATAATAGCCTCTCACCTGTAAGAGTTCACTCAGTGAGTTGCACTGAGGGATGGACATTCCAATAAGTAACAACTTCCTCTGGACAATGTAATCCTGACCTGAGCCTTTAGTGCCTCAGTGTTGTAGAGCCCTACAACAAAGTGTAGCAGGAAGGTACAGAGCTTTACAAGGTTGTAGCCAGGAATAGGCAGTTCTGTGTACACTTCTGAGGAACTGAAGTCCCTTCATCCTGACATCTGACCAGTACCCTGCCATTTTCCTGGGATCCTCCAAAGGTGTCTGCACCTGAACATATTAAAGCTTACCTGAGATAAACTGAGAACTGAGGTCAGCCTTCATTTTCCATGGCAATACTTGTTTAATGCTCTGGAACTCAGTGCTCTGTACTTAGTCCTAGCCTTTTTCTGCTCGTCTTGTTAGTAGGTTTAAAAATAAAAAAGGGGTCTGTCTTGTCACTTGTTTTCTTGTTTCCATTCACTTTAAGGCCCTCAGGGACCTTCTTCTGCTTCCTTATCAGAAAAGAAGGGTTCTTGTTTTCATAAGGAGAGCAAACATGATGGCTACACCTAAATTTCAGGGTTCTGTTTTTGTCTAATCCATATTTTTCAGTCACAGCCTATTTAGCAGAAAGGACTCTTCCTCTGGAAAATCACTTAGACAAAAAATACACTTCTGAAGAATTAGTGTGATGTGAAAGGTACAAAGATATGCTTCATCTAAACCACATTTTCACAGCTCAACTTTGTAGACTTTGTACAAGAGGTAGAAAAGTAATAATCACATATTCTTCCCATGAGGTATTGGCTGTTCTGTAGCACAAAAGAGATCCACTAGAAGAAAATGAGCCCTAATGAGAAACAGAAAGGAAACAGGAAAAAAATGGAAGCTGAGTCATTTATGTTATAACTGGTTATGTTCATTTCAGATAGATTGTTGTGTGACAAAGCTTTTTTGTTAGCTATTTTTGTATGAACTGCCTTGTAAACAAAATAAATAATGGGCAATAAACATAAAAGCCTCATATAAACCTTTTCAGAATTTATCTCTAATAACCATAGCCTTTTCTAATTAGGGGCAGATATTTAGTACTTGTTAATGGAAATATATTTTTCAATAAACCTTTACTGCCAATTTTTTTAATTTACACCGAATATGTGATACTCTCAAGTTGGCAGTTCTCATCAGTAAGAAATATTTCATACAGACTAAATCTAATCTGAATGACATGATGCTATTAATTTAATTTTAATTATTTTTAAAGCTTCCTTAGTTAATACATCTGCTATATCTTTTAAGTACTATATTTAAAGGATTCATTCAGAAATGGCTGTAAAAGGTGTCTAAGTAGTCAATTTATCAGAAAATAACACTTGTCCTGCATCTATAAGTCTCTCAAATTGTCTTAGTAGGTAAAGCAAGAAATTGTGATTAAATGTAAGTGGAACCTATTTTCCACCTATCCTATCTTTGGGTAGAATTAGTAAATACTTAAGAAACTCTAATCTTTAAACTATGAACCTATTTTCCACCTATCCTATCTTTGGGTAGAATTAGTAAATACTTAAGAAACTCTAATCTTTAAACTATGCAACACTTGAAATTTCTAGGAAACCTCAATTTTGTCAAAGGAAATAGTATAGAAGTACTGTAGGGTTGAATTTCTCAGACTCAGGTATTTAAATGTCTTGTAACTTGGATTGAAAAAAGAAAAGACACCCCCAAAATATTATGGCTAATCCCTCCAGCAAAAATATATAGCTTAGTAGATGCCATTATTATTATTATGGTATTAATGTCTCCTGCTAACATATGAAAAGGCCCATTAAATCCACAACAGTCCAGCAGTAAAATATATTTAATACCATCAAGTAGGATCTTGCTGAAAATTATTCTCACACAATGAATCCTTTACTCTTCCTCTGGAGGGATGTAAACTCCAATGTACAGTGCAATGCATTCACTTAATGAAATAAAAATTAATTTTCCAGCTATGCTGTCACTCTCTTAATCCTTCAGATCTGAGCTACCTGACATGCAGCAGGGTTTGAGCTACCCTCAGTTTTTATTCTGTGGATCAAAGACATTCACAATCAGCAAATCATATTCTAAGCCACGTTCTTTTAAAAAACACAGAAAAAAAAAAGCAGACAAACAAACAAGCCAACAAAAAACCCCAACCACATAAACACTCCAAAAAAACTCCTATCATAACAAACCAAACATGGACTATGACTGCAAATTTATCCCCTGGTAATAATCTCGGTATAAGACCTAATGAACTGTTTATTTGGATCTAACTTTACCATCTCCATAGAATAACAATTCATTTCCTTACCCACAGAAGTCACACTGTAATCAGCTTCTCAGTATTTTTTCGCAGTGTTTAAAAACATTAAGTAGCTCTCAGGCTACTTACAGTTTAACTAAATAGAGTGATCCACACTGTTTCTGTGTTTTATTGGAACGAAATTTTTTTTAAGTTCCCCTAGGACAAAACTTTTTCATGACCTCACAGTGATTACCTAGATACTACCAGAGTGTGCTAACAGTCTAAAAGTACTTCATAAAGAATGAGGTTCATTTCTGCCTGAGGTCATGCAGGCCAGCTTTGCAGCATGAGTTTTTAAAGGTAAAGGCGTCCATGAAGAGGGGACCATCCCAATGAGTTGTTCAAAGAATGTGACTTTCTAAGCCATAGGCCAGGCCTTTTCCAGTCTTTGGGCAATACTGATGGTTGGTCTAAACATCTCTGGGCATTTGTACCAACATTCAAACCCGTTCTTGGCTCTGGTGTAATGCCCAGTCATGCTGGAGGATCAGTACACACAGTGGGAAACTAGGCAGAAACACTGATACTTTTGTAGCTAGAAAAGCTAAACAGTTTGGAATTTGCTGCAGCAGTCATGTCACATGCTAGAAAGGTAGCAGAAAATTATTTAAATGTCTTCCCCAGCATCTACTAGTATGACACACCTGAGCATCTGGAGGATTATGGATAAACATGCTCACAGCAGTAGCAGTTGAGAGAGCACAGAACACTCACTGTTGTTTACATGGTTTTCAAAACAAATTCAGGAATGAAAATGACAGAAAATCAAAATAATAGTAGAACCGTACTTTTTTTTATTATTATTAATTACTAGTTTAATCTTAATAATCTCAGATATTCTACAGTATAAACAGTTTTATAGAGGTATGTTATTATTTATTTATTAAAAATAAATGTGTATTTATGATAACTAAATTATTTAGTGCTCATCTTTGTACCTTGAAATCTCAGAGGGACAATATGATTCGTTGTATGCCAGTTACTCTGTTACCCAGGACTTGTCCAGATGGCTTTTGAATACCTCCAAGGATAAACAACATCACCTATCAGGGCACCTGTGCCAGTTTTCCACCACCCTCACAGCAAAAAAGTGTTTTCTGATTATCAGGAAACCTCCCATATTTCAGGTTGTGCTTACTGCTTCTGGTACTTCACTTGACATTATTGAGAAAAGCCTGCCTCAGAAAGGGCTGCAGATATTTCTAAAGCTATAATAAAACAAATAGCCTCCAGCATAAAACAAAAACGAGAACCTTTCTATCCAGAATAGAGCTTTTCACAGATGTTTCATATTATATGTGCCATCTGAGGAGAAAAATGTGTGGTATTATAGCAGTACTTCAGGCCATTTCTGAGTAGAGTCAGAGGAGAAACCTGTCTTCTATTAACTATAGAATAAAGTGGCTGTTATCAAGAGTCAGGGAGGTTTTAGTCTTTGTAAATGAGCTTCAAATTTATGTAAAGTGCTAGAAATGAACAAGAATGGAGAAAGAACTTTTCAATTATTACAGGACAAAATAAAATGCTAGAGTTGTAACAATATAGTTCTCCATTTTGATTCACCAAGATGACTCATTATAATAATGAGGAAATTTATTTTAGGGCCTAAAATGTAATTTGGTCGGTATGCCCATGCAGCTCTGGCTTTAGATTATTCATCACTCATTTTGAACTGCTTAAGAGCCCTTTTTAAACATAATGCCAGAGGGGTTGTTAATTGTAATGGCAGTGTGTTGCTGTGAACACCCACACTTATGACATGGCCAAAACTCAATTTATTTCTAAGGGACCATCATCAAAACAGTCTGTTAATAATACCTTATAGCCATGAGCAATGGAGACAACAAAATTGTTTTTAAATGTGAAGTCATGGAAATAATATAGGTAGGCTTAAAAAGTAATTTTTGAAAAGCTGATATTTCTCACCACTCAGAAAAGGAACAGCTGACAAGTGATAGAACTCTAAAGATCTATGCATTATGAGCTGTGATTAAGCATGGTTTGATGATAAGTACTATTGTTTGTTTCTTTTACATGCCATATCCACTAATTTTCATGGACTTTCGGAGAGCAAGTGTGACATTACAGATAAATGTGATTCATAAGAATTATTTATTAATGAAGCCCTAATTCATGTATTAGGGAAGACACTAAAGTATGCTGCATGATAATGTTGTCCAGAGCTTTAAATATAGACAATCAGAGAAGTGTTGGGGTTTTTTGCTGTATATCAGAGAATCTGGAATTGCTTTTCAGGCTTGAATGCCTTTGTAAGGGAAGATGCAGACTGCATGCACATTAAAAAATCCCGAGGATAATGAGTTTGCTAAAGAAGATCCTTTTGATATGTTACAGAAGTAAAGCATCAGCAACAGCTACTATATGAAACGTTAGTGTTCACACTGACTTTAATGACTCTGTAAGTGATGGTATGGTACAATGGAAAACTGGTCTGTTTTGAATTTTAGTGAGACAAAAATAAATGAGGCTCCATACACCATTTTGAATACGGTTCACATCTCTTCTCTGAACTTGATGATCCTAAAATCAGAATATATCACAGGAAAACAAATCTTGTAAACAAATCTTAATGCGTTAAAAGACGTACTGCAAAAAGAACCAAAGTCAAGAGAGTGTCCAAGGACAAGAGCATGAGCTAGTCTGTCATAACTTTATGTGTTTATTGGACAGAGAAAGTGTCTCCATGAATGTACCTATGTATATAAGAGAGAAGCAGAAATACTTGTAAACTTTCTAACAAAGTCTTTATTATATTTAAATGTATATTTTACTGGCAGTTTTCTTATAGATATGCACTATATGAATGAACTACTATCCATTTGTAATAGGTCACACGTGGAAATCAACATAGAAGAGCAAAGACAACAATTAGAGTTCATTTTACTTTGCTGGGATGTTTAGAAACTTAGTATATGTGAATAACAATTCTCTACCACAGGATAATAGCAGATATCCATCAAAATACTGTGCTTCAAACAGAGCCAGCCACAGATAAGTGTGGCTCTTGTAGTCATGCATCTTTTGGAAGTCCTTAATGATATATGTGGATGGTATCATGGTATCATTCAGTGGTAAATAATTTCCACAGATCCTGGAATCACAGGAAACTGGTCTCATTATCTTTGCAAAATAAAATGTGTATTGAAACAGGTAGTCTTCCCCACCAAACAGATAATACAGTGCCAAAACTAGATAGCTAAGATATCTGTAAAAGCATAAGATCTGTGTGATTTTGAAAACTCAACCCCACATTTAATTAGCTGAGTATAATCAAAGTTCTGATTCAAATCTCATAGCTTCTGCCTTTTCTTCTTAACCAAGAGTAAAATAGCTGTTTTAAAATTTATCATGTTTAAGGATCCCTACTGACTGTCAGAGGAGGTACCAATGTGTAAATCCCAGCTAAGAGTTAGGCTTTCTACAGCTGGCCTATCTGAAGGAGAGCCAGATCTAGGTTTTATAAATAATTAGGAACACAGATGTGATAGAACCTCAACAAAGCATATAAACATTTGTTTGCTAATGATTGATGAGAAGAGCTATACTACAGAGAGTAGCACTGTCAGGATGAATGCTTTCCTTTCAAAAGCATTTTTTTTTAATCTATTGTGATATTAAAATTTAATACCATTCATCTGAATGTTCTAACTTAAAAAAAAAAATGTGCATATAATTTATCCTGGGAATAAACAAGCTAAATTTAGGTTGAAAGGCTAAGTGAAGGCAATGGAAAATTCTATTCTGCTCAGATGACAATTTCTTTTTAAGTCTGTTTTTTTTATTGTTATCAGCAATGAAATGAAACTGAAAGGGGCTCCTTTTTTTCACTACTTAGTTTTGTTCAATAAGACTCAGTTATTACTGAAAATGTTATAAAACATTTGTGTCATCCTGAAAACATATGTTTGAAATACTTCAAGAAAGAGTAAATGTATCTTTAAAAGATCTGCACAATCATAATGTTGAAGCTGGGCATTCTGTATTGATAAAAGTAAAGAATCATAAAAGTAGCAGGCCAAGAAGAAATAGCAATGGGTTTAATACCTCACTCACTTGTTAAATTCTGTGACCCATGGTATTCAGGTCAGAATACATGCTTTCAAAGGTGTACCAAATTAAAGTTAGAAACCAAATCCAGGGCATAGGAATTTTATTGCTCTCTGGATGGTACAAAAACTTTATGCTTTTAACAACACCTAAGAAAAAGAGAAGACATTTTCTTGATCACAGAACAGTCATTCTTTGGGATTCCACTTCACTTGTCAGAAATGAAAGTAGAATAAAATATTCAGAACCCAAAGACTGAAATAGCAACTGTCTTTTGGAACTGGATGTTGTAAGTAAATATAGAAACAGCAGTCAACAGCCAGGAGGCTCTGCAGAGGGATCTGGACAGGCTGGATGAATAGGCTGAGGCCAGTAATTTGAGGTTCAACACTGTAAAATTCCCAGTCCTGCATTTGGTTCACAACAACCTCCTGCAGTTCTGCAGGCTGGGGAAGAGTGGCTGGAAAGCTGCTTGTCACAAAAAAACCTGTGGGTGCTGATTAACAGCAGCTGAACATGAGCCAGAGTGTGCCCAGATGGCCAAGAAGGCCAATGGCATCCTGGCTTGTATCAGCAGTAGTGTGGCCAGCAGGGCCAGGGCAGTGACCATCCCCCTGCACTCAGCACTGGTGAGGCCACACATCAAATCCTGTGCTCAGTTTTGGGCCTCTCACTAAAAGAAAGACATTGAGGTACTGGAGCATGTCCAGGGAAAGGCACCAGAGCTGGGGAAGTGTCTGGAGCACAAGTCTGATGAAGAGCAGCTGAGGGAGATGAGGGTGTTTAGCCTGAAGAAAAGGAAGCTCAGAGGAAACCTTACAACTACTCTACAACTACTTGAAAGAAGGGTGTATCCAGGTGGGGGTTGGTCTCTTCTCCCAGGCAACAAGCAACAGGATAAGATGAAATCTCCTCAAGTTGCATCTTGGAAGGTTTTGTCGAGATATTATGAAAAATTTCTTCATGGGAAGGGTTGTAAAGTGTTGGAACAGACTGCCCAGAGAAGTGGTAGAGTCACCATCCCTGAAAGTGTTCAAAAAGCATGCAGGTATGGCATTTGAGGACATGGTTTAGGGTGAATGTGGTGGTAGTTCTGGATTAGTGGTTGGACTTGATGATCTCAGAGGTCTTTTACAACCTTAATTATTCTGTGATTCGATGATTCTGTACACCCCATGCAATCTACTTTTTTTTTCTCTTGGAATGCTTTCTAGGACAATTTCTGATATGCACAGTGTTTCATTCAGTGACTGAACAGTCTATCGATAAGCTTGAAGGCTGAAATTCCCTTATCTGGCAAAAATAGAGCTGAAAAGAAATGATGAACATTCCTGAAGGAAGCAGCAAAGTATGAAGTAAATGTAAATCTTGGAGTAGAATTTCCTGTTACAGAAACTTATGCAATTCCTTTTGAAGACATCTTTGCTGAGGTGACAAGTTTAGATAATTTCCTTTTTTATGATATGCAATTAATTCCTACTACCCAAATTCAGGTAGTAGGAGTAGGGAGTTCTCCTGCTAGATGTAATATAAAATATTTTAAATGGATTAAATTTGGACTAAATAAGGTGAATAAAATGAAACATTCTATCCTAAGCATCTACTTTGCTTTACACTTATGTATTTACAGACATTGGCAAAACGAGACCAATATAACTGTGAGATACAATCAGATCATATTGCGCTGAAATACAATTGGTACATGAAATCAGCTGGGATTAGAAATAATAATAGGAATCCATGGAGATATCATATTCAGCACAGGCCTAGAAAGGCTGGGTCTAGAATATTGGAGTGTTGATGTGCAGTACATCTAATCTCCAAGAATTTCCTCAATTGCATACCAACCTTCCCCTTTCTTTATCTTACCACTTAAAAGCTTTTTTTTATTATTATACATGAAGGCATTTTCAATTTATTTGGAATGTCATTTTACTTATCCCTGCCTGACTTTTGTGAGATGGTATAATATAGTTCCAAATTATTTGCTGAAGAACATTTGACTCCCAGTTGTCTGAGAGTTTGGAGGGAAGAGGAAAGACAGGTTAATAGCTGTGTCTTTCTCTGTCTAATAGATGACTTTCATTCTAAAAAAAAGACAGTGGAAGTTGTTTGCTTATGCAAGGTCTTTTATATACCTTTCTAAATCCAAGGCAGGGACAAAATGAGAAAGCAAATTAACTTTTAAGATTGAGAGTAATCGACTTGAAATGTAAAAAACTCAATGTTTTACCAAAAGTTTAGATAGAAAGGCTATATAAGGAATATGTGAAGGAGAAAAAAGTCTTCTCAAGAACACAAGAAAATTATTTAGCAACAAAAGTCATGTATATCTAAACTGGGAGTTATCACTTCTCTTTCAAGTCATCACCTATGGTAGACAGAGACTTCCAAGGATCATTTCATACAACATACATTAAGTACCTTCCCTAGAATTATAAACTTGATTTCTGTCTATCCCTCTACAATGCTAAATGGAGACATGTTTATCTCCTTCCTTGGGGTAGAAAGGGTGTCAGTTGTGTCAGGTGTGTTACATGAATTCTATGTTTTAGATGTCAAGATTGGTGAGATGATTCTTCAAATGCTTGATGATCAAGAAAAACATGAAAAGGTTACATCAGCTATTAAGAATGGGTGGCACTTGAATACAGAATAATGAATGCATTCAACTATTTGAATATTTTATTTAGAAAGTTACACTCAAGGGCAAATATACTTTTGTTCTTGTTCCTTTTACACTGCTGTTATATATTGCAAATTGCTTCTAAAAGAGGACATCATTTAATACCAAAGATCACAAAAATTTCTATATCAAGCACATAGCAGTTAACAACCAAATGTGCTATTTCTTAATCACAAGCCCATCAAATGAGATACAAGGTCTGAAAATCTAAAGGATTTTGTATAGCTAACAGACCACAAATAAGGATTCAGATACTCAGACTCACTATTTTTTATTCTCTTCATGTAGGAGGCTAGATAAAAGTTTTCTATCACATACTTTATTCAATTTATAAATGCAATGAGTAAACTAAGCTGAGTTTATCATTTATTAATCCAAACAACATGTAGTAAATGTCAATACCATATTGGTTTTAGCTATATATTTGTACT
Organism: Promerops cafer; assembly: GCA_013398275.1. Lineage (NCBI taxonomy): Eukaryota > Metazoa > Chordata > Aves > Passeriformes > Nectariniidae > Promerops > Promerops cafer. The sequence goes on along the minus strand of VZSE01007029.1, from coordinate 588,190 downwards.
GCATTAGGACCCTCCCAAAAGTTTTACCAACACGTTCCTAGATTTTAAGACATATAAAAAGGAGAAAACATGGGAAGTTAATTTTTCCAGGGCTTAGATCAGAAGTCTGTTGACTCTAATATCTGAAAATATTTATCTTGTTAGGAATCAGAGGCTAGAAGTCATAGCTAGTCATTCACTAGGAAATACTTCACAGCAAGTAATAATCTGCAATATTGTTGCATATTCCCCAAATCTCACTTTTGAGCATACCATAAGACTATTCTAACTCAGCTGGCCTTTTTGAGAAGCAGTAGAGCAGGGAACTTTTAGGAACACCTGTAAATATTTTTTTTTTCCTTCTCTCTGTAGTGCTCTATTTTTCTCACCTCTCCAGTGAGCTGAGGGGAAAAAAAGTCTGTTCATTTTGAAATATGGAAGAACAGTTTGAAAACTGTCAAGCTACTTTTCTGATCACCAATTTTATTCTGCTAAAATTGCAATTTAACTGTCAAATTAAACAATGGAGAATCAAGTAAAGAAGAGTGATTTCTGTACAGTAATTTTCTTAGGTAAAAAATCTCTCCCCTCACAAACACTGTTTTTGAAATAAGAGTAAAATATTAGTTTGAAGTTAAAAAATAATGTATTGCAAAAGCTATAGACAATAAAGAATTATACACAAAAATATGAAAACACCTGGGAGGGACTACAGGAGATTATTTACTTCAGTTATCTGCATTGGAGTGGGCTTGAGTACAGATAGGTCATTTCTTCACCAAGACAGAGTAGTGTTCACCTGGCAGTAAGAATTTTCTTTGAAGAGATTGCACAATCTCCTTGCTCTGCTGTAGTATTTCACTACTGTGTAACGAGAATGCTCAGTTGTTGCTGAGAATGATTAACAAGTGAACTATAATTCTTGACATAATTTTGAGATCTTGAGACTGATAACTAAGGTTTTAATTAATGCTAGGACTGGTTTGGGATTTTTTCTAGTTCAAAGCAAGCAAAAGCATTTAATCTCTTCATATGTTTATCAATATTTATAAGTTGCATATAAAGTTTATAAATTTATAAGTCTATAAATAATGTGCTGTTATTTGTTGAAGCGTTATTTTCATTATGTGCATACGCAAAGGTGGTGGTCTGCCCTTCTACCATAATTCAACTTCCAGGACCGACTTGTATGGTTTTGAAAGAAGTTGGACATTTTTTTCATTAGAATTCCTCCAGCAGTATCTATATGAAGAGAGGATGTACAATCATACATATTTATTTAATTCACAGATTATCTTTTCCACTGTGGCACATTATTAGTGTATTTCATGGCAATGGATAGCTGGATTATTTGAAATTCTTACCACTCATTTCCAAAGCCAAAACCCAAACCAAACCACCACCACCAAAACAGAGCAGAGAAAAAAAAAAAANCCAAACCAAACCCCCCCCCCCAAAAAAAAAGAAAAAAAAAAAAAAAAAAAACCATAACCATGTTTATGACTTCCAGTTGTCTGAACAGACAGTTTGAATCTCTCATTAAGCTGCTTAATTCAATTAAGTCAGATTTAACCTCCTTGGTTATAACTCCTTCCTGTAGGTGGCTACGGACAAGAGCTGTGTGGCTTCCTCATCCATCTGTAGGTGTGGTGGTCTGCCTGCCTGCCTGCCTGTTCCTCTGTCAGGCTTTTTTCCCAGCCAACCATAGTAATTTTTGAACCTACTAGTTTACTTTAGTTAAACCTGAGAAATGTCTGGAGGCCTCAGCAATAATCACTGCCTGAAAATGGGCAAATTACTAANACACCCAAAAAAAAGAAAAAAAAAAAAAAAAAAAAAAAAAAAAAAAAAAAAAAAAAATCCAAATTATCATTCTCCGTCATCCACCCTTTGGCTAAGGCTGAAACGTGAAAGCAGTTATCTAATTATGCACAGGAGAAATCAAACAGGAGACAGCTACAGGAAACTAATCTGTAACTGGTGCGGCACAAAAAATTTTGCACAGCCCTAGGTATGTTAAAATGGGTGGGGTAAAAAAGGAATATTTCTAAAATAGTTTAAATAGTACAGCTGCAGGTGAAATGGCATGTTGGCCTGAGATTCCTGTATCCTGCTTTAGGTATGAAAAGCTTTTCTGACTCTGGTGCCTTCTTTACCCTGTGTTCAGGTAATAATAATTTCCTCCTCTTGCCTTTTTACTGAAGCAAAGTCATAGGGAAGGACTCACAAATCTCTATCAAAAATTTCTATTTGGCACAGTCAGACCATTGAGTCAGTCTCATCAGTGGCATTTAAGCATTGCTTAAACTGTACTTACTTAGTGGCTTGAAGTAAAAATGTCTTATGCTGAGTCATGCCAAGACTTCAGAAAGTTGGAGACTTGAAGTTCATAGAGAGTTCATATCAATAAATGACTCAAAAGTTAAAAGCACCAAAGACAGATAACGTTAATATGGTGGGGAGAAACAGAAAGGTGGTGCAACATTTAACTTTTTTCTGAAAATCAGCCAGTTATTGATATCTACTATTGATATCTCCTGACTGAAGAGCATCTTAAATTCACCTGGTATGTGAGCACCAGGCCATGTCTGACTGAGTGCTTCACAATTATAATTTCCTTTCACCTGAGATTCAGAATTTCAGGTGCTCACATGGGCTTTGCCACTCACTCACCTTTGAACAGCAGCATTTACCTGTATTCTGCTATCATTAGCTGCTGGTAAATCAGCACATTGCAATGAATACCACTGGGCTATGCTCCGTCATAGATGGAAAGAGGGACCCACAAATGTTAGCTCTTTGTCTCTTTTCTGGTGCCTTCCAAAGTGTTGCCACTTGAGAACACGGCATCTGAATCACTGAAATTTATTTACCTATGCACTCACTTTTGGTGATCAGTTTTCCCATAAAAGTCTAATTTTAATACTTTATGGATGTCTGAACAGATCATGTATTGCAACAACGTATTTCTTCAGACTAGGTGGTGCAGTGTTACCAAAGTCAAACTTTGAGTTAATTTTTTTTCACTTTTCTGAATTCATAAGAAGTGGTGAGTAGTGTCCAAAAACTCCTGATTGCTTCAGGCAGTAAATGCACATCAATCGATACTAAAGAAAACAGAGATACTTTGTGCCCCATAAATACTCTCTAGAAAGAGAGTGAGCCTGAGAATAAAAAGATGTTGTTAACATCTATTTATTTAGCTTCGAACTCTGTAATTATCCTTCTCCCAAAGGCCTTATTTTATAACTTTCTCCACAAATCCTGGAAAGAATTTTAAAAACAGAAGAATATATTCATCTGTTTCAAACTGCGGAGAACAATTCAATTTGCTCAGGAGTGTGCGCCTGCATGCATGAACATTTGAAGGTGTATTCTGTTAGCAGCTGGTATCATGTCCCGATTCTGTTTTAGTTTTATCCCAGTGTCATGATTTAACTCCAGCCAGCAACTCAGCCACACACAGCCACTGACTCACTGCCCCCCAGTGGGATGTAGGAGAGAATTGAAAGGGCAAAAGCAAGAAAATTCATGGGTTGATATGAAACAGTTTAATAGGTAAAACAAAGGCCACACACACAAGCAAAGAAATCAAGGAATTCATTCCCCACCTCCCATGGGCAGGCAGGTGTTCAGCCATTCCCAGGAGAGCAGGGCTCCATCACAAGTAGCAATGACTTGGAAAGACAAACACCATTGCTCCAAATATCCCCCTCCTTCCTTCTTCTTCCCCCAGTGTCTCAGGGTCAGCTGTCCTGGCTGTTCCCCCTCCCAGTTCCTTGTGCATCCTCAGCCTCCTCACTGCTGGGGTGGGGAGCAGCAGAAGAGACTGTGATGCTGTGTGAGCACTGCCCAGCAGTACTGAAAACATCCCTGTGTTATTAACACATTTTCAAAGACAAATCTAAAACACAGCCCTATTCTAGCTGCTATGAGGAAAATTAACTCCATCCCAGACAAAACCAGCACACTCAGAAACATGATTCCAAGATAAAAAGGCCTGGTTATAAGGTTGATGTTGAACAGACATCCAAATAGGCATCCAGGTACTTGGAAACCTTCATCCTGTACCACTGTCTAACTGGGGCAAAAGCTAAGAGAAACATACATTTTTATAAGCAAAACAAGGTAGTGAAGAAAAAGAAGTCCCCTTTCCAGGTTGGTAAGTAAATTAGTGGTTGAGGAAGCTGGAAGGCATGAATCCAATTTCCTTATCTATGTGATCCAGGCTGGAAATATTAAACAGATTCTTCAGGGCAAGGCTGCTTGTTCCCCTGCCATGTTCCTTCTCCTCTGGCTTCACACTGCCACTACAAGTACAGATCCACTGAGAAAGTTTCAAGGAAACTATAGTGTTCCCATGGAAAGCTTCACTTTTTTTGACAAATCACTAAAATTTTTTCACCACGAAGAATGTGTCAGACCTATAGAGCTTTTCTCACATCTTAAGAGACTTCAGTGCTCCTGGGCATGCAGGAATGGTAAGGCTTCAGAAACTTTTGGGTGCTTTTCATCACACTATATGTGATTTATAAGCATTAATTATGAAGCCATATTTTACCTGAAAAGGACAAAAAAAAAAAGATAAGCAGCTGAGTTTTGGTTTTTTTATTATTTGGTTTTCTTTGGTTTGAGGGTTTTTTAATAGCTGCTTAATTTCTCTGTTCTGCAGTCAACATCATAAAGCTTAGTTGTATTCCAACAAATTGTAACAGTAAAAACAGGAAAGGTCTTCTGTTACATACCTTTTGTCATGTTACCTTTCCAGCCATCAACTGTTGCCAGAAATCCTTACTTTAAGTAGGTCCACAACATAGATATGAGTTGAGGTGGTCCTTGAGAATCTGAAAAATTCAAGGGTCTTTAGCATTTTCCTCTTCATGGTAAAATTTGCTCTGAACACCACATAGCCCTTTGATATATAGTCTGAACTATATCACAGAACAAATTTTGACACTAGTTCCTTCTCCCCTGGAAGATGACCCATAGTAACCTAAAAATAGATGTTTTCTTAGGCTGTTCATAACATCCTCCAGTGATGGGGATGCTACAATCTCCCACAGCAGTCTGTTCCACTGCTACCCTATTAATGCAACAAGAAAAGGGGTTTAATCTTTAAACTGATTCTCCTCTGTTGAAATACGATCTCATTACTTCTTGTAGTATGCTTGGTAATTATGAACACCACTTTATCCTCTTCCTGTCTGCAGCCAACTTTTCTGCACTTGAAGTCCATTAACATTATTCATTCCTGCCTGTCTTCTCTAGGTAATACAGCTGTACTAGGTCACATCTCCTAAAGCTCTGAATATGCATATGATTCTCTGGTTTCTCTCCAAGTGGTTTGTAGCCTTCAAAATGGATGCACATAAGTTTCAAGTTGTTTTAATTTTAGCCACATAAGACATTAAATAACAACACTCAGATTTTTCAGCTTTTATTCCCAGAGCCTGATTAATTTAGCTGTGATTAATCTGTGATAAAACAAAATTATTAGTTCTATCCAGAACCTTTCACCTACAGTGTGACATGCAGACAGTAAGTTTGGGGATATTATTCCATAACTAGTAATCCTAATGGCATTAGCCTGTGGACAGCAATATCTGAATTTTGCGAGTGTCTTTGAAAGTGTCTTGTACTAATGGATGTAAATTATTGTAATGGGTGTGACAAAGTAAATATTCTCTTGTTCCAGAGGAAAGCAGAAGAGCTGTGCTGCCCTCATGCTTGCAGCCATCTGGCTGAAGCTCTCCACATTATTTTATTCTGTGCTTATTTAGATATTTACACACAGTTGGGTTTTTTTTCTGTATAATGCACATTTTACTTCTTCAACAATTACACTCTTTTCTTCATTCCTAGAATTTTAAAGACTACTATCAAAAAGTGTAGAACTGTGCAAGTCTTGTGTGGTAGGTTGAGCTCAGTCACAAGAATAAACACAAAAGAATATACTTATAGCAACCCAATCAGTTGAAAATCAATCTGCATCCAGAAATAGAATGACTTTTTAAACAATTTATAAAAATTTTCAGTTAGATTGAAAGATACAATAAGATAATAGAGTGATTGATAATGACTGAAATCATCAGTATAAAATTTTAGCGAGGTGTTAAAAAGATGCTACTGTTCAATAATTAAATATCATTTATTGTTTTAAGAAAATTAACTCTATGTAAATGAAGATATGTTGAGGTTTCTATATGATTTAGCAATAGTTATACATAAAATAAGGAATTCATGTTTAATTTGTGGAACTATTCATGATAAGTTTGCGTTGTGCAGCTGCTGGTCTGTAGAATACCTACCAGTGTCTATAACTCATTAGGCATAACCTATCATAAAAAACACTTCAACCTCAAATTTATAGCTTTATGTGGCAGAACTTCTAAAGACTAGAGGCAAAGTCATTATCATGGTCTTCTTTCCATCACATTGAAAACAAATTTTTGATGGCAGAAAAATATATCTGGTTTTGTCATCTTTTTTTTTTTTAAATAGTGTCAACAGATCTCCAGAAGTAACAAAATTGCATGCACTTAAAAGTAAGCTGAATTTTATTTATGTTGTTCATATTAGATAAACTATACCTCTTTCTATGGTGCTGTAGGTATTCTTTTAACTGCTGGCTACAGGACCTTTTGATATAAGGTTACCGACAAGGATGTACTTTAGATGAAAACTGGTTATCATTTATAACAATAATTCAGAATTACTTCAAAATATTTCAATGGGAAACCTTCTGGAAGTACAAAATGAGGGAATTACAGGGTTTTTTCCAACGTAGAAAAAAATGAAGCTAACAATTAAAACACAGCCAAGAAAACTTAAATACAAACAACACAGTTACTGTTAAGATCTTTCTTGCAGAACTTGATGTAAATTTTATTTGCTTGAACATTTTAATTTTTTAGAGTGGATTGTGTATGAGAAACCTGTATGAAGTAGAGCAAGATTGATTTGGTTCATTGTTTTCTGTTATATTTGTATTATTTCTTGCAGGCAATGTTCTATTTTACTATAGATGCTGTTTAATATAAAAGAGAAACTAAATGCACTGGTTTTTATTCAGGTGCATTTGTGTGGAAGATGCCTGGCAGCAGAATATTTCAGTAAAGTTACACTACTCAAGAGAGTAATAAAGTATGTTATAATATTCCTACCATTTTAGTGCGCAGACTATGATTTTCTGAGGATAAAGTACAGGTGGGGAGGTTTTCTGACACCAGCAGTCAAAGCTTTTGTTTTCGTCTTTTTGAGTTTACAAAACCTATGGGATATTTTGTAAATGTGGCCATAAGATAGTAAAAAGTGGGTTTTACTGGAATTACAGCACTTAAAGAGCTCTGCAAAGAGCTGACTGGGGTAACATCTCTGTTGAAATTTGTGAACCATGTGCAGTGTGTTACCGAATCGGGGTTCTACTGCATTTCTGACACACGCTCTGAGTTTTCAGTGCACTGTCACAAGTCAATTATATTTCTTATTTATGGGAAGGGGGCCAAACAAATAATGAATAGCTGTACCTGGCGACATCAACTCCATTGTCCCCTCTGGTAAGACCCAAGCCTGGATTTACCCAGCATGCAAAAAGCAGTGTTTCTCAACATAAGCTCACAGACACCAGGGATTTGGGAAAGTATCACCTCTTGATTCGAGGCACACACCCCATATTTAATTGTCACTGATGGATTTTTTTATTTTACTCCTTTGGGAATTAAATTTCTTAAAAAGGCTAGGCACTTTGAAAAATATACATAATCTAGATCTTTTGAAAGACTTCTTTTTAAGCATGAATAATGCTTTGGCTTGCACCTCCTTTTTTATATGTCCAGGAGGAAATTTCTCTAACATATTCTTTCTTCTTAATTAATTTAAAAGCCTTCCAGTGTCTTTGATAAGTGTTTGTTACTTGTGCCTTTCGCCTGAGAGTTTATCCCAAAAGGAAAATCTTCCAGTGAAAGAATTGGGAGAGAAAAATAGAAAAATAAGAAAAAGCTTTTTTTCCAAGTCTTTTGGTCTTATTCATGGGTAGCTGGGCTTAAAATTTGTAGGTAGTTATCCTCCCCAACACAAAATATCTCTGTCTAAGAACTTGGACTGTGCAAATCATATCCACTGTCCTCAGCCAGACATATCGTGGAGCACAGGAGAGGTGCACAGATATTGTACCCAGGACAAACACATCAACTGAAGGCAGCCAGACTTCATCAGCATCACTTACAACATGCAGCCACACTGCATGTTAAAAATGGAGGCTTTGTCAATGCTAAGTCTGACCAAACCATGAACATGATGCTGTCAGGGTGGGCCTTGTGCCTTTTGGAGCAGCACTCAGCACCACAGTGCACTGAATGTTTTTAACTCTTTCCTAACCAAATAGAGTCAGAACAGTATAATGAACCATAACTTTTCCTACACTAATATCAGTTTTAGAAGGAGCAGTGCTGGCTGGTACTGCTCTCTATTAATTGTGGTTTTACTTTTCAGTTCCTGAGTCTAAGTAAAAGCTTTGTATTTTAAAGGTGGGTCTGCCATAGAATCCAAAGGACTGCAGTGAAGTTAGCTACATCTTGCCATCTTCAATTTAGCTAGCTCAAGTACTGCTCACAGTGCAACAGCAGCAATACAGAGGTTAGGATTTACAGCCCTTTTTGAATCAATAGCAGGACTGATATCGACATGTGGGATGCTTACTGTAGATATATCTCTGGATACTGGAGTACCTGAACTGCTCTGCAGAGGACTAATGTGAGATGGATTGATTCAAATTAATCAGTTTAACTAATACATATTTTGAATGTTCCAGTTTTTCCATAATGTAACAGTACGAGGTCTGACGTTATTTTACCATCTTGGACTGTTTTTAACCTTACCTTAGTCTAGCAATCAGGGTATTTTAAAGTGAAAGTTACACCAATACACAAAACTATCATGAGTCCTTCTTTTCCTTTCAAAAGTGTAACTCATGTAACCAATGTCCTTTCTTCTCTGCCTAAAAAATCTGACATGGATGCTAGATAAAAGCACATAGAGAGGGCTCAGCACATTGTGAAACACAGGAGGTTCCCTCTGAACATCAAGAAACACATTTTCACTGTGAGGGTGACTGAGTGCTAGCACTGATTGCCCAGGGAAGAGGGGGATCTCCCTCCTTGGATATATTCAAGAGCCTGGTCCTGGGCAACGGGTGGCCATGATTGAGCAGCAGCATTGGGCAACATGACCTTCAGAGATGCCTTCCAATCTCAACTGTTCTACCAATTTGTGACTGAAAAGTCCCTCACCACCCACCACAAGCACTTTTTCTAACTGATCTCTACATCAGCCAGCTCAGACTGTGTTTCATCAGGAGCTGAGCTGTACCTCAGCTGCCATTCAACCATCAGAAACATAAAAAAATGGGAATTGCTAAGGACAACTTGAGTGTAAGCAAGCCTCATTACCACCCCTCATCAGGATCTTCCAAATGGTGCTTCCCTGGGGAAGGGAACAAGCAGAAAGACCATCTGTATTTCCCTATTAGCACATTCCATTTATATGACCACAGGTTGGTCTTCATAAAACTTGAATCTTTACTATCTGTTGTTGACAGGAAATAGGACTTGCCCAGTTTGCCATGGAGGAAAATATCATAGCTGGTTGAAGATTCAGTAGCCTGTGCAGAATATTTGTGTTTTAATTCATACATATATCATTGATTAATGCAGGACCACCATGTACCATTTGATTCTCCAAAAATGCAGAACCAAAGTCTGAGCTAATAATATTTTTTCTCAGGCTCAGTTTATTGCCAGATGGAATAAGAAATGTTAGGAGATATTGGATATCCAAAGCCAGCTTTCACTTTACCACAAAAAGGCAGTTGTGCTAAGTCAAGAGTTCTATTTTTAAAGGAGATATTCCAAGCTGACACCCTTTAGGGTAATAGTACATGGTCTTCTATTAAAAGCATTTCTGAAGAAAATATCATAGGGATTTATACTTTTTAAACTAGTGTAATATTTCTACATACATGCATGAGGAGGTGTCACATACGTGTACAGATTCCCTGTAATTTATTCCTGCGCATTAGGTGTAAAAGGAAAGAGAGAGAGATAAATATTCTAAATCTGGATTAACAGCCTAAATCACAGTGAATTGATGTGTGCTAAGCAGGATCTGTTTTTCTAAGGTGCATTAATGTTTTAAAGCTCTCTGAAATTATAAAATGGGATTGAAAGAACAAACAGGTTAATAAAAAGCAGGCAAAATGGTACAAGGTGTAATTTGGTCCCATGTCCCAGCCCTCAGAAGTTTTCATCGTTGCTGAGCAAGTATGTGAGCCTTAACGATGAGCAAATTAAATGACAGATTAATTCCCATATATGTGGGAGTGCATGTGGTGATATCAATGATTTCTATTCACAGCAATGACTCATCTCATCTGCTTCTTGAAATTCAACAGGGAGAACTGGACTGGCACCATGCTTCTCAACAGCAGCACTAATTACTTTCAGACCTTACATTACAGGGGAATCCTCTGGACTGTTCACAGGCACTGAGCCCTAGTGGCTAATTAGGATCTAGCCCATAACTCTGAATGAAAACCAGAAATTTTTAGTTCCATTTTTTTTCCTGTAACATCTATCCATAAAGCTGCTATCAAGGTAACCATCTCTAATTAAAAAAAAAAAAAAAAAAAAATTAATAAATTCATGAGCTTTCTCTCAGGTTAAAAATAACACACTTCTCTCCTACAGAAGACTCTCAGTGTCTATTAGCATTTATCTGAGAAAAATAAAATTCACATCTCTTTCTACCTAAATACAGTTGCCAGAAATTTTTGATGCCAATAGAAATGTCTCTTCCACTTAGAGGATTCTTAGTATAAATCCAAAACCTTCATTGGTAACATTTGGAAGGAAAGATGCTCTAAAAGAAGCAGCACTGATACGTTCTGTTCCTTTTCACTCTTTTTGGCTCTCACGGTAGCGAGGACTGTAGGACTGATAGTAATAAAATCACTTTAATTCTCTAGTACTTGTTACCATGCCTTAAAGGGTACAGTTTATTGCTATAAAAAGAACATTGTACTATCTATTAAAATTAAAAGCATAAATACCAAACATTAGGGAAGTGATTCAGAAAAGGTCAACAATCATCCACTGAACACAGTCACTGCCATGATATTTTTGGATGTGCATGCCCAGGATATGCAGCAACAGATTATCAGAGTTTGGTGTGGCTTGAGTAGGCTTTCCTGGAAAAAGAAGTGCAGGGAGTACAGAATCTCTGAAGCAATATTTGTCTATTTTATTAAGATGAAAATAGACCTCTGCAATATCATAGTGTTTTGTCCTTTCATCTTAATTAGGGAGGCCATGCAAAACTCTGAAGAGACTGGGTAATTATTTTAGGTCCCCGAAAGGGCCAAGTGAGATGCCCTCAGCCATGCAGGGAATGGCAGATTCAAGAGACAAGTGAGCTTTTTTTGTCTCAGATGTCTCAGAATCAAGAGATGAGAGCACTTTTTCTGTACAGAAAGCCAATCACAGAAAACCTGTCCTGATTTGCAGAGATACAAAACAGCTGCACTATTTGTCAGCTTCATGGGAGGTGGGTCCTGCAGCAGAAAAAACAAGTATGTTTGATTTTCTTATGTTAAAAGTAAAAATGAGAAGATTTTAGGGCTATTAGCCAACTTCATTTGACAACAGGTTTTAGATCTACAAAAAGATCTGAAAACTGTGGATTTACTGTGTATAAATGGAAGCTTCCACTACAACAAGAAACCCCCCAAAAATATTCTTTCACACTACTATTTTAAATTTTAAACACAGATTTCAAATAGCTAAATAAAATATCTGGCCTTTTCAGACTGCTTCAATACTGATGTGTATTTAGTTTTGCCTGCTTAACATGTCTGTCCTCATTCAAGGTATTACCTTTCATGTTCAAAGGGAGCAACACACAATTCTCATTTAGGTTCCTCTGATTCTTTCAAATAGTTATACATGCATTGGGCTGGAGATGTGGTCAAAATCCACTTCCCAAACTTATTTACATTTGATATAATTCAAGAAAGTTAAATAACAATACCATTTGTATGTCATAAAAGAGTTGCCTTAAAAAGACAATCATATGAGAATTCTACTAAATCTATTCTTGGATATCCTTAGAAGTGTAAATGACAATTTTGATAATCATTTTTACTCATCATTCTTGAAGAAATTACACCTTGCTGCAGTCAAAATAGACATGATACTTAATATAGAATCAGCAGCATTATCTTTCTCCCTTTTTTAAATATCAAATTTTAGTTTTTGTTCTGATTCCAGTCTGAATTAATTGCCTTGTAGAAAAATGTAATAAGAACTGTCAGATATGGAAAAGGCCTCTTACTTATGAAATCTCATCTAGTCAGAATACCAAGGAAGAAAGAAGAGAAAATGTTTCAGTGTGATGTATCTATCATGATCAAGAGTGTGTAATTATCGTGTTTCAGTACTGAAACAACTGCAAGTCATTTTCCTGTACATGTCTTGCCTTGTGCCATTCCCATGAATATGATTTATTCATATATACAACATTCATATTGAGGTTTCTAATTGAAAGCCATGTGTTAACATGATACATGTGGAACTGTAGTCCTGCTATGGGAATGCTCTATCTTGAATCTCAGAAGATTTAGTTTAATTTTCTGTCTAACACAGGCTCAGTCTCTGTTCTTCGGTTCACCATATACCTAACAATTTTCCTCCACCTCTATCTATCTCTCAGCATTTCAGTCTGGCTTTCATGTAAAGCTGATATCAGCTGAGATTCATCTTTGTTAGGAAGTTAAAACTAAAGTGAGTATACTCTACAGAAAAAAAAAACAAGTGCAAAGTAGGATTCCAATTGTGGTTTGAATTTATTCAAGGATGGAGACTCCACAGCCCTTCTGGGCAACCTGTACCAGGGTTTGCTCACTCTAACAACAAAGAAAAAGCTTATTTTTCTTCATGTCTTACCTGAATTTGAAATGAGTCATTTGAATCTCTCTTTAGGTCCTTTAAGTAAAACACCAAAAAATTTGCTTAAATTCTTGTCGAGATGTTGAATGTCTGAAGCTAAATGAAGTGAAACACCCAGAATTACCAGCTTCAATCAAATAGGTTGGTTGCCAGAGAAATAAACTCCTGAGGGTATAAACTGTATAATTCAAGTCCTTATTCTCAATAAGGAATTTGAACTTGCATTCCCATATTTGGATCATTTAGCCATTAGACTATTAGATTATTTGAAGTACTGAAGCAGTAGTTTTCTGGCTCTCTCTTTTTTTTCTTTTCTTTTCTTTTTTTTTTTTTTTCATTAGCTGACTCACATTGCAAGCAGATTCATGCTTTGGATGCCTAGAAAAAGAAAGATAAAATAGTACCTGTTCTGAGCTAGCCCACTATTTATTCATCACCCTGTTAACATCAAACTCTTCCCACATTGTTCCCTTCTGGATAATTATGGAAGCTCTCCTCAGAACTGACTACTGAAAATATGCATCTGTCATGACCCCTCTTCCCCCTAGTCCCTGAGTATTACAGGGAAAATGGACATCTAACAGTGATAACTTCTTGGATATGTACATAAGTACAGCATTTTGGACCTTAATTCTGTATATATGATTGAACTGCATACACCACTGTAGTACTAAATGCACTAAAGGTTTGACCCAGCTGTGGACAACAGCTAATTTACTTCATGTGTAAATCCACATCCTTCACTTCCATTTTTATGCACAGTGGAACAGCTTCAGCTGTGCCCTTTACTACAGCATGAAAGCACAGTTTCTAACATCTACGCATGGCTCACTTGTCTTCATAGCACCTTCCCGGGGAGAAAAAAGGATCCATACTGTTTTCATTTTCATTGGGATTTTTTCTTGGGTTTTTTTGCTTTTTTAATAATATCCATATGCGCATTCTTGTATTCTTGTAATAGAAATTATACAGTAAATAAAATATGCCACAAGCTGGAGGCAGTAAGCAATTATGTTTAAGGCTATCCTCATCCTAGGGGAATTAATTCTATAGCTTGTGACTGGAGTCCCCCCAGCTCAATTTCTCATCTCCCTTTTCTCTTGCTCAGTGGCATGGTGCCCAAAGGCAGTTACGTGTATAGAAGAGTTTTCCATAGCTGCTTGTGTCCATGAGGCACCACTGATTTTCTGACAAGCAGCAAAATCCCTAAGGCTCCCCTCTAAAGAGCCTTAGAGGACTACATAGCTTTTTTACATATGCAGTCATGTAAACATAGAATCCATCCCCTTTGGGCTTATTGGAATGGACCTGTTTCAGCTCTGGGAGTTACTAGAGATGCTTTGAGTACAAGTCTTTAATGTGATCCATTTATAAAACACAGGGAATCTTTTTCATAACTGTTGAGATCTCTGTTGAATCCTCTCTGAATTATTTTATACGGTGGTCAGTATAAAGAAGGCAATAGATGGGTTAAATTTATTGTGGAGAAATATTTGAATACAATACCATTGTTCCCTCTGCTGAACACGGTTCACATTTAAAGAATGTTTAGTCATGTTCTTAACTTGGAAGTACAGGGATAAATCAACAACTTCTGGGTGCTACTGAGGTTACCAATGTAAAGGCACATAGATTCTCTACTAGACAGATAGGGTTCTCAAATAATGGAAGGTTATTTAATGGAAATACCTAGCCTTCTGTGGGTGTGTTTATAGGCCATTTTCTGGGGGTTGTTCAGCCTGGAGGAGAGAGGCTCCAGGGTGACCTTGTGGGGGCCTTTCAATACATAAAGGGGGCTTATTAAAAAGGGATATGTGTGTGTGTGTGTGTGTGTGTGTGTATTTACCAAAACTGTACTGACAGGACACTTCGGTAGTTTGGGGTTTTTTTTAATTAAGATATTGAGACACTCCAACAGGTTGCCCACAGAAGCTGTGAATGACCTATCATTGGAAGTGTGATTTATGATTTATGATGATTTAGAGTCCCCATATGTCCCTTCAGATATATTCCTTACCATTATAAAATCACTGAGGTTTTAAAAGTTAATTTTCTTCCTTTGGTTGAGAGGATGTAGAAGATAAATTGTTTTGAGAACAAAAGATGGGTACAACTAGTACTGGAGAAATCAAGTAACTCAACATTGTGTTAACCTATAAAAGACAAAGGCATCTACAATCTGTCCCCCACCTGGGCATGCTCACACTCTGAACCATTCAGGAGCAGGGTTAAGCTTTAACTCCAAGCTTATCCATCTGTCTTTCTTTCCCTCACCTTCATTGCAAACCCTACATTTTAAAATCCCTGTTCAAAAGGAACATATCAAAAAGTTATCCATCTAATTACCCACTCTTCTGCATTGTTTCCCTGTAGATATAGATTATAATAAATAAGGCAGACTTAAAAATAAATAAAAGAACCAGTTGATTTACAGTCTAGTCTCTCCAATGTGTTAGTTAAAAGCACAGGAAAACAATTGAACTCTGTTGAATACCAGCATATCTGAGCTACTGCAGATGGAGGGGAGTCTAACTCAAGGACTCTGCAGTAAGAAACTAAACTCCACTAGGAGTCTCATCAAAGCAGTAGGAAGGAAAAAAAAATCAGATTGCTGAATGAAAGGCAGAATCAATACCTCTTTTTAATCTTCCAAAATTCTGTCCTCTTTATTAGGAAAACAAATCATTCTTCTAGACTATTCAAAACTGCAGAAAGAACCCCAATGAAATAGAAAAATAACATGGTTAAGTAGCAATGTCTGGATATTTAGAAACTCTGTGATCAGATCAATAGCTTGGGGTATGTGAGTCATTGTCTAATACATAGAATTTTTCTAGAAACATTTGTCAGCCTCTTTTCATGTACTATGTTTTGGTTTCTTTTCTTATTTTTTCAGAAACAGTCCATGTAAGAAGACCTTTTATGTAAGTGCTCAAAGGCTTGAAGAATTCTAAGTAGATCAGAGAGGGTGTGAAAACCAGCTAAAAAGTTTTCTAAGTAATTCTATCTCCAAATTGCTTGGTTTGGCCCAAGTTCTCAGCCATCTATTTTCATCCTGAAAGCAGCTCATCTTCAGTGCTGGTGGCAAAATTGTTACAAAGAGGGATTTGCTTAGTGTGCCTAATGTTGAGAGCACCTAATGTTCTGAAAAATGAATTTGGAAAACTTCCCAGCTTGCACATCTGCCCCTAAAACATGAGAATAATGGGCTGAATACAAGAAGGGAGGATTAAGTGAATACTTCTCCTCCTCTGCCTTCCCTTTCCTAAACCCATGTGGTCCCTCTGGATGACCTTTATCTTAAGCACTGCCTCACAGAATCCAGGCCACCAGCTAGCTTACAAAAGCAAAGGACCTCTCTGACAGGCAGATGTATGGATGTGATACTGCAAATCAGCTGCTTATATGAGCACCATATGTCAGTAGTTGGAAAGAAGGTGCATTGGAAGAAAACTCACACTATGATTAATTAGTTACTTGAGAGGTCTTTTCTTGCTGCTACTCTTTTTCTTTCTTTTGTGTTGGTGACTCTGATACTGCCTTGATAATAAAGAAAGTGCATCAAAATACATGAAGAACTAAATAGTCTCTAAATTAAATAAAGGTGGATAATAGAATCACAGCATTAAAAGATGAAGAGGATTCTCAGATCATCACTTCCTTTTCCTGCTTTATGTGGCTGTTTCACTGAATGTACTTTCTTAACCTCCATCTACTTGGCAGTATGATCCAAGAAGTTTGGCTTTAGCTATTTTCAGTCTGGGATAATCCCAAAGCATAATATATATCACTGTCAGAAAACATTTTCCTGATAATCAACCTAAACATTCCAGGTTTAGGTAGATTAGCTCTCATTAGCTTTTACAACAGACATCAGATGAAATTACTTATTTCATCCTCTGTGTTTAAATCTAGGCAAGGAAAAATAAATAATGAATTTAAAACAGATCTCCAGAGGACAAACATATCTAATAACTGTTCTAGATCCACCTACTTATCAAAACTATTGAAATTATAGCTGGTTACTGCTCACCTCAAACTGTCAATTGATGTTTCCTCTTACTGATCACCTTTGTATCACTGCTTGCAACCAGTGATGCTAAAAGCCTGCACTCTGGATGTCTGCCTCAAGCTGGTATTTACTAATTTATTTTAGACTTCAGTTAGAAAGATTCCACTGGGGAATGAAGGAGAATTACTAGCTTTTAAAAATATATTAGTACCTCTGATGCAAATAGGAGAGTTGAAAAAATGTGAATGGATTGAATGTAATATTCAAAACATTTACTTTTTAACTACCAAAAACTGACCAGATTTTGTATCAAAATAAAAGCCCCTTGGAAATTTGACAGCATCCACTTTTCCAATAACAGAATCCTCCTCCAGATATGCACTACCACTTTAGTGAGCTACTATCCTGGTAGAAAAGATAATGTAAATACAGTCTGATCCATTTCATACAAAATCAGCCAACTCTGAACTGACAGAATGGAAAATTTGGAGAGCTCAAATGGTCCTTCCATCTTCAGATGGAAAGGGCCAGTCAACTCTAGCCAGCAAGCAATGCCTCAGGGCAAAATCCTCTGCAGCTATCACACGAGATCTAGAATGGAGTGTCTGAATTTGACCTTGAGGTCTGCTTGTGCTGTACATGCTTCCCCGAGCTTCAGCACTTTGTTTTCAAATATTTTGTCTGTTTTGTGCATTTTCCAGTTGAGAATCTTGTGCCCTGAACCAGGGTTTCACAATATTCACTTCCAACTTATACAGAAGGTAAATACAGTACAAGTGCATAGTGCACTCCATGGAAAGGTAAAATGGATTTTGAATGCTACTATGATCTTCCTTAATGTGTCTGCAATAACTGACAGTCTCTAGCCACCACACAACACCCATCCCTTTTAGAAAGTAAGAAATATATCTGTTATCTGAGATAAATTTTGAGGTTATAAGTGGGATCATTAACCACAGCCCCAGTACATTGAATGCTAACTGACATCAATTATTGGAAAGTACTAGTACATTTTCCTTTCAGCAGAAAATATTAAAAAACTACACAGAATAAAATAATTTTTAAGGCAAGCACTAAGCAGAATTCATTTGTGAATTATTTCACTTCAAGCAAACCTAGCATCAGAAAAAGTCAAGGTAAGATGAATAAATAAAGATGTTTTTCTCTTTCCTTCTAGTTTTCTCCCAGGCCAGTTTGCTCTTGTGGGGTTTTTGTTGGTGCTGTTCTTAGCAAAATTAATCATACCTGAAGGACAAAAACACAGCCAGATGTTTGCCAGTAGACTTTGTAAATAGCTGCAACCAGGTTTTATTTTAAGATTTTTCTACTAGTTTGATTGCATAATTTAATTTTATGTATGGCATTGCATTCTTCTTCATGTACCAGCCAAAACTGCTGTCTTTTCTCTTCCTAAAAGTCAGGAGAGGTTGACTTCTCTCAGATAAGATATTAAAGCAAAATTCCATTTATATTTGTTAAACATAATGTTTTTATAAGTTAATCGTATGCTCAACATCCATTATAATGACTATAACTGTTGCTACTTTGAATTTAGAAATATACATTAGCTAATGTTAAATAGAAGCTCTTATGACTAAATATTCAGTCATTTTTGTGCACTCAGTAATTTTTCCATCATATAATGTCTAGATTTTTAAACAGACTCTAGAGAGTTAGAAAAGTAAGTGAAGATATCTGAAGTGAGAAGCTTCTACTTAAATGGAATGTATATATAGATATTTATACACACACATGCAATTATGAATAAATAAAGCATTTCATAGATTCGTATTAGATTGTGGAAACATCTCCTAGGAATCAGGCTCTTTCACATGTCACACTGAGATGGGAACCACAATAAGATTACAGCCACAACCAGAGCGCTGTAGAGTGAACTACCCTGTGAAATCAAATGAGTGCCTGTTGGGACACACAGGGACACACGTTCAAGTGATGGATTTATCTGCACCTTTCAATGAAGTCCAAGAATCAAAACAAACAAACAAAAAAAAGACAGCGTTTGCAGTGAATTTTCACATCACCCGTTTTGTTAGCTGTCTCCGTTTGGGAGGAAGTGAGTTTTTTGGGAAGTTTTAGTCAAACCAATCAGTGGTCAGATTCGAATATTGACACCTGGTGTGACCACTGAAGACGTGAGTCACCTCTGAAGACACCCGGGGTTAAAAGCAGAGATTTCCCAGAGTTCGCTCTCTTTCGCC
>VZSE01007029.1:544699-568599 GCA_013398275.1 Promerops cafer | reverse complement strand
AAAACCCTCGGCCCCAGGGGATGAGAAAATGGGGGGGGACTGTTGTCCCAAAAAATGAGAAAACCCTTGGCCCCAGGGGATTAGCCATAGGCAGCCCATTAGCTAAACTTTGCCGTCCTCTTAAATGTGTTATAAAACTTATTTATATTGAGAAAGTTTCCTTATAAATTTGTAAATGTAAGTATTTTTAAGCAGATTTAAAGAAGCTGACTCTGGCAAAATGAGCATTGGTGGTTAAATTTAGGATGTTGTCCAGTTTTATTTTACAGTCCCAACCAGTGAAAAGTGATGCCCTTACGGTTGTCTGAGCCTGAGGAGGATACTGTGATGGCAAAGAAGAAGCTACCCCATGGAATTTGTCTCATTTCATAACAGCTCTCTAGGAAAACCTCTCTGCAGTTCCCTGAAGACATTAACATTCCCTAAAACTTTTCTTCTATCACTTCTGTTGCTATCAATAATCTTACCTTCCTCACCTTGGGCACTGTCCCTCCCACTCATATTTACATAGTGTTGGAAATAGCATTCAGCTTAGTTATATCCTTTATATACAAAAATAATGGAAACACTATAATTAAATAAAAATAATTCATCCTCAAAATACAGGATAAATAAGCAGAAGGAATATACAGAAAATATAGTCCATCACTGAAGTACCAAGTCCTTTGCCAAGGCAGTTGCAATAAAGTATTTGAAGGTTCATTTATTTTGCAAAGCCATTTTTGTTGTTATTTGGATTTACCAAAGTTGCTCATCCACGCTAAATAAAATACAATTTTTAAAACAACATTGTAGAAGCTTATTAAGTGGAACAGTTAAATTCATAAATTTGCTCACCTTTAGCTACTCTTTATCTTTTGGGACTCCCTTTTCATGATGTATTGGTATGCTCAAATGTACTGTTTTCATTCTTGCATGTTTCCAATCTCAGACACACTGATGGGCACTTAACCACCAGTTAATAAGGTTGGCTCCCAAACTAGCTGGTATTTAGCCCAGTAGTGAAGCCAAGCCATGATTCTGTCCCATCAATAACAGAAATAGTACAGAGCTGTGTCAATTGCTATGTCCTAAAATCAGCACTTTTCTGTGCCAGAGCCCTTTTGTTTGACAGGACATTTGAATACATCATACACATGGTATTGACACAAATTTTTTTAAGAGCACTTGTTTTCATGTTGAGTTCATCCCTGGCTCTGGTGGATTGCCTTACTTGAATAAAGATTATTTTCACAATCTCTACACATTTTGCTACCTGTCCTAAAGGCCCCAGAGTGCTCACATCTCATGATAAGAAGACATCAATGAAACACTCATCTTGCTGATTTGGCACTGTAATAAACCTTCCCCAAAGCCAGTCCAAAGACTTAAATATGTCTCCAAGTCAACTGCATGATTGTAGAGTAGCAATTCCCTTTTACTGCCTTAGTATGCAATATATCCCCTAAGGAAAGCTAGTTTGGGAACAAAGAAAGAGTCATTCTCTCCTGTAACTTTCTTTAATAAATAGGATCTAATGATAACAACGTCCCTGTTGAGAAACACAGACCACTGATCAAAAACAATAACAAAAAAGAATAAATACATAAATGCACTATTAGTCAGTGACAACAGATCTGTTAGGATGCAGGATTACTTATACCAGACCTGAAAATAACTGATTTGTAATAGCCTTAATGTTTCTTGTTCTGCAGCCAACACACCCCAACCATTTTATGTGCAATTATCATGAAATAATACACCAGAACTGACCAACTGTTTGAAATATTCTTAGTCACATATTTACATCGAAGTCAATTAGTTAAAGATTTTTTTAATAAGTTAATTTCTAAACCATAGTTCTGTGATTAGTTTATAATTATTATTAGAGAAGGTATTAGGACAAAATGTGCATCTTAATTAATTTTTTTAAATTTACATTTACACTGTCTGGAATTATTTATGTCCAATTTCCACTCCTGGAACCAACCCTGCTGTGAAATTGCAGCCTTCTGAAGCATTTGGCAACTGAAAAACCTAGCTATGAAATTTTGCTCATCATTACATTTTTCTCCTTTTCAATTTTACACTTAATTATAGACCATTAAATCAGTCCTCAATAAATGTATAAGATTTTTTGTCTTATGCAGAGTGGTTCATTATTTACTATCATTGACAGAATGTTGGAACACTCAGAAAGAATTCCTATAAACATTTATTTGTTGTACTGCTTACTGTAGAAAATGCAGAAATCCTTGAAATATCTTTACAGTCACAATGCTTGGCAGTAACACTCAATCCAAAATTGCCAAGTCTCCTGTATTTGTTGCAGGTTCTCTTCAGTCCCATATATAACATTTTGCTTTCCTCTTCCTTCATCCCTCTGCCCCTCACCTTTTCAATGTAAGAATATCTTTCAGTTCATTTTAATAAGTTCCTTTTTCTATTTTTTTCAGTAATTTTTCAGATCACTGAGCTTGGAAGCTATGGTTCACTGCTAGAACTACAACTGTGACTGTGGCTTCAGTCAAGATGAAAAAGAAATAGATAAGAAACAGAAACATAAGAACAAGATAGGAAAAAAAATCCTATTTCCTGTGCCTATTAAAATACAGGAGAGAGATTTTAAAATTGCTATTCTCTCCAAAGTTCTAAAAATTCTCAGGCCAACATTTTACACATACCCCTCCCTTCTAAACTTCTTTGTAGTCCAGAGAAAGTGCAGAGAACCTGAGCCTCTGAAAGTGTACTGAGAGCATAGAAAATCACACAAACAGTACTACATCCATCAATTAGCACAGCACCTCGTTACCATTCAGAACCAATAGAGAGAGGCACCTATTTTTGTGGGTAATCCATTAACCAGCATAGGGAAATTAAAATCTATGTCTCCTGTTCCCAGGGAAAAGGGGGTTTGTACCATTGACCTAAAGACTCTGAATAGAAGTGCCTGTCCTCATCCCATGTAAGTGATGCAAAGAGAGCAGTAACACATAAACAGTATAATCTTTTAAATTTAGTGATCAGATTATTAAACTACAGACCAGGGCAAAATATCTGGATGAGAGTTCCAGCTACTACATCTTGTTATGCTTTTAAAATAAGACACTGCTTGGATAAAATACAGATATAGTGGTTAAGGTCTGCAGTAATGAACTGTGTCTATTTTAGTTTGCTTCTGTTTATAGAGACTTTGTATACTTCCTATTTCTCTACCTCAATCAAAATCCATTCATCTCTAAAGGAATATATTGGCAAGATCAAAGATTTGAACTCAAGTTCAAGAATGTTTCTGGATACATTTAGTTTTGAGCAGAGTAGTACCCCTGAGGATTGTGGGGCTTAAACTCAATATGTACTAAAATGTGAACAACACTACATATACTTTATTTATTTTGGAATCAGCTTTCCTGATTTTGACAGAGAAAAGCAAGTATTAGTTTGATCTTTTTTCTGTTAGGCTGGCCAATGTAACACCAAATAGATGCAGTGAAGTGAACTTTCCTCCAACTCGGCTGCCATCAGTGGGACAGAGGCTGTGTCTAGGCCACCCTGTGGAGCCAGGGTGTGCAGCACCACTTGTAACCCAGGAGGCCGAGGGTGACACAGTGCCTGGAGATGACCAGGTGGCAAATGATTCACCAGGAGTATTGCTGCAGTTACAGAGATTTGTTAGGTGCTGGTAAGCAAAGACAAAAGACCATCTTAAACTTCCAGCTCCAACTTCCAGTCATGTTAAATACATTAGGGTGAGGGAAAAGAGAATTAATATTTTTAAATGAATTGAGCATGGTGGAGACTGTTGAGAGAATGTATATCCAAACCTCACAGAAGACCTGTTCCAAAGACTTTTACAGAGCAGTGGTTCAGTTAATGACGCAGAATATATGAAGGAAAAAATGACACATTATAATGAAATAGTAATGGCCTACCTGCATAATGTGAAAATATCCCTGTGATACAGAATAGATGGAATCAGTCACCTGAATAAGTCTTACCTCCACTGTGCTGAGAAAGCACAAAAACAGCAGCTGAGGAGCATGAATGGTGGGGCAACCAGGGGGAAAAAAATGAATTAAATTAAATTAAACAGGAAATAAAGTGGCTGAGGGTTTTTATCTTTCTCCAGTAACAGATCAGTGGACTAGAAAGCCGACCCTTCAGCACTGAGGGTTTCATTTCAGTTTAAGAGCTTGTGCTGCTTATAGTGACTCTAAGCCAGAATTCCACACAGAATTCCCAACCGAGACCACCAGCATTCCAGTAACTTAGAGAATGCCTGTATTGGATGGTACTGGACAACAGTGGATCACCACTTTCAGTAAGTGCTGGGCGGTGCTCCAAACACTTGCTAAGGCAGCATACCTAGTTCCCTACACTCTCCTGTGAGTATGGAGATATTTTACATAATAGGGCCAAAAGACAAGTGTTTTTCATTGGCTTGTATTTCACAGATCTACTATTTTTTGTCCTATTTTTTCCTAAGTCTATTGTTTTATCATACAGGAAACAATTTGTCTGTATTTTAAATGACTTCTCAAGAGGACATTTGAGGGAAATTATTTAATTGGTATGTCCTGATTTTTCTTTTCTTCTTGTTATGGCATTATCAAACTCTTGCTTCCCACAACTGTAGGCTGTAGCTGAATTAACTGCTCATTGTTTACAATTAATTGCTCAAAAAAATACCTATGTATCACTGTTCATAGAATTCTCAGACAATTAAGCTGCTTAGTCTTCCTCAGTGCTGGGGTGTTTTCATGCTATATTTTTATGAAAAATAATCCTGCCTTACATGTTTTCAATTGGGAATAAAATCCTCATAAAATTAAAAAATATTTCTTCCATAACTAGAAATTCTCTTAATTCTATAAATCTCAAGGTACAGTACTGTGCACTCTAAGAAAAGTATAAATCTAAAGATTTCATCCCAATAATTTCAATTCATTGCTTCATTTATTTGTGAGAAAAGACAACACTTATTTCCCAAGAAGACATTACTATAGCCTTATAATGATTATCAAAGAAACATACAGGCTCAGAAGTGCTGTCATTGATAGTTTTCTAGGCAGGGAACCAGAATGAAGGGTCCTCAGTCTGTTCTCAGATATCCAGAAAGCATTTTCTGTGATATTGAGCAATGGATTGTGCCTTTGTATTTCCTTTGGAAGAAAGAAATTCCTGCATTTCTTTTACTTTCATATTATGTTTTTCCTATACAGTGCTATCTAGTCTCTAATAAAAATAACTCTTCCTTTCACTTTTTGGTGCAACTTCTCTCACTTATCTGAACAGTAGCCTGGCTAATAATAAGAAGAAATATCTAAATCATTCCAAGTTTTAATCTTTTGAAGATCCCACCAGAGCACAAAAATAAAACAAATATTAATTAATATAATTCATATCATGACTATGATCAGTGCTGATTACAACAGTAAACCTAATAATATTTTCTCAAAGTACATAATTTTCATGAAATAGAATTCTTATCCCTCAAATGGGAGTTTTAGATCCAAGCACGAATCCAACATTGTAGCTTTTGTGTAAACCAAAATGCAATAAAGAGGTAAAAACCCTCTAATTTTCAAAGTTTAGCAAGAGTAAAGATATAACTCCCAAATGTGCTTGCGAATTTCATGATAGCTTACAGCTATCAAAACTAGAGACAGTATTTTAACGTAAAGAAAACCAGGTTTAAAAGTGAGGGAATGTAGCTGATCTGTGAATTATATGTTAGTGAATTTCAGAAGCATTGATTAAAATAATCATTTAAAGTAGAAAGATTTCCAAATGAACCCTGTGTAAAAGGAAGAACCAGGCTGTCTTCTTCAATGAAAAATCTTGCTTCTTTGATAAATCATAATTTTTATAGGTATCAAAAAAGCTACAGGGGAATTGTTTGAACTTTCATTTATTACTTCTTTGAACTTTCAGTTAATTATTGGCAATATTCCTCAATGTTAAAGAAAATGAATAGGTTAAGAATTTTTGTGTGTAACAAATAGTTTTCAGGGCTGAAAGCAAAACCAGGAAAACCTCATCAAATACTGAGTGATAAGGGGATAACAAGGGTCTGTTTAACACCAATCTCAGATTTAATACTTACCTGAAAACTGTAACTTCTCCTCTGTCTTTCTCTCAATTTTTAACACTGATAATATTCTCCTGCAGAGCAGTGGCAAGGTTGGTTGCTTGTCGTTTTTTGAGGAAGTGCTTTTGCACGTAAATTAACTGACAAATTTTAAGAAAAGCCACAGTTATGGAATCTCTGCACAGCTAATGGTATGTTAGATTGTTTATACTGGATATTGTTTTTCTTCCCAAAGATGTGTACAAGCAGATGCTATGTTTCTTCAAATACAGAGAAAAGATTTATAGAAAATATCTAAACTTTCTTCACCGGTAATGTTTGAAGTAAAGATAATTTTCTTTAACATTTTTTTTTCCAGGAAAGACTATGTCCCCTCCCTTATTTTACCCTTCTCACCTACACCCCCCAAGAGAAGAGATTTAAAAGACTGAAGGACCTACTTATGTAGAAACAGCAGATCAGCAAAGTATAAAATAAAACACTGGAACATTTCTGTGAGAAATATACTATTTGGTCTAAAGAAAGACACAAGTATTTCACAAAATAAAAATCACAAGGATGAGGTTGCTAGCTCTTTTTTTCACTATTAAGTATCTTTCTACAGAGGAACTGGAATGCCATCTATCAGCACGTCACTCTATTTCAAAATGCTTTAAAGTCTAGTGCTGCATGCAGCACTTTTCTAACTGACCAAATGCAACCTGTGCTATTATATTAAAGTCCTCTCTGCCTTCTTCTCAGTGGCCCTCGAGGTTGTTTTTTTTCACAGAAGTCTCATGAGAAACCAAAGATATCTACAGATGCCTGTGTCCTGAGCTGCAACGTTAAACAATTCTTACTGGCTTTTTGTTGTATCAGTCCCATGCTACCTTCCCAGAGAAGTTGCATTCAATCAGCATAAGCTGTTTCTAGTGATGTGACTCCTAGTAACTAAACAGTTTTGTGCTACCTTTGGAAAACAACCCAAGAACAAACCCAAAACTTTACAGTCACAAAAGCTCCTGAGTTAAAGATACCAAAACTCTGGAGAGAAAGAACCAGTGGATGAGAAAGAAGACTAGAATTTGTGTGGTTTTGTGAATCAGATTGAAAACACATGCAACTACTGAAAACTTGTCTTCAGAAAAAATCATTCCTGGGAGAAAAGTTCTCTAGTTTCTGTGACACAACTCCACACATTGTTTTAGTTCAGACCAGAAGTGAATTTTGCCAAGATAATCTCCAAATTCTCCTAACAGATTGTTAAGGCAAATTTCAGCCTTCTCAGATGAAACAAAACTGGAAGGTGCATTTCAGGAATGCAGACTCTAACTCTGATCTGTCATTAAGGCATACAGCCCCTGGGTCAGATGAGAGCTCATCACAACCAAAGTCCCCAAAGTGGGGGAGTACTAAGCACCTGAAGTTTCATTGTCTGGGCCCTCTCCATACTCACCAGCCTGTCTCCTGCCTTACACCCAAACTATATCTCATAATTATGGGCATAATGATTCCATAGAAAATTACAACAAAAGCATTTCATCAGAAATCAATTACATTAGCCAGGCAAATTTGGCCATGGTGAAGAATTGCTGGTCATTCCCAGACATCTTCTTGGATCATCAGAGACCTCCTCTGCTACAATTAAGTTAAAAAAAGAAATTAAACATATTTAAATGCAAAAATGTATCCACTGGTTCCTCTAGAAAGGTATAGAGAGTGCAAATTAATATTTGAGGAGGTATAAATACTGTATTCAGAAAACCTTAGAAGGAAGAGCTGGAAAATCTGGAGGGAAACTTAAGAGATACAAGAAATTATCCAAATTGATATTTAAAATTGTCTTACTCTAGAAAAAAATACTCTTTTTCAATAGAGAAAACTGCTTAGTGTTTCTCTAGAAAGCCCTTAAAAGAAAATTCAGCAACACTAAATTTCCATAATTAATGAAGACGAGCATAGAGGATAATGATCCTTTTTGGAATGTTGTCATTCTGGTGACAACGAATTCTACATAAATAATCTTATCTCTGTACTAAAGAGTACCAGAAAGTAACAGCATATATGAGAGTATAATCAGACCTCTGGGACAGGGCTGCAGGTGAAAAACAGGATAGAAAGAGATCAAATAGACAAAGATTCAGTTCAAGGTCAGGATATCTACCTGGGGGATTTATATGAGGCCAAAGTGTCTAAGGACCATTATAGTTGATGAATATTTTCTCAATACAGTCAGTGGTGCCTAAAGAGCCCTCAGCTGATCAGCAGCTAGATATGTCCCAGAGGATGAGTTGGTGGCCCTCAGCCCAGCAGAAGAGGTGCCATGAGGTGGCACTGCTGTAGTACTGGCTCAGCCTTACCAAGTTGCAAAGGTGTGAGAAAGTGTGTGAACTGCAACTCTGTGGACAGGCTAAATGAAATCATGGAAAGTAATTGCTGAGGTAGTAAAAGCTGTTTTAGAATCCAAGTGGAAAAAATACTGATGTGAAGAAGGAAAAACTCTGGGGGGAATAAAAGAGGCAGAGAAATGTTAGGACAACCAAATATTACCAACCAGTCTGTTCCAAGGAGCAAAGCAGACCCACCTCTCCCCACAAGGCTGGTGACTGGTTGACCAGAAATGACCTGCTGGGTGCTGTGGGTGACCAGCATATTCCTGCTCAGTCTGGTACACCACAAGTCCCAGATATGTTGCCCATGTTAGCACATAGTGGAAAGATGACTGGGGGCAAAATTAAGGGAAACTGGGAATTTGTATTCATATCCTAACAGAAGTTACAACAGCACAGAAGTTATTGGGTAAATCACAGTTGCTGCTCCCTGGATGGAATGCAGTTGCCATGCTTGTAATCTGTCCCATGGTGATTCCCCACACCCACAATCTGCAGCCACAGCCCCTGCCAAAGGGGATGGAACAGAGGGTGGAGCCGAGTGGAGACACCAGGACCAGGCGCTGCTGAAACCCTCTCAGGGAGGGGAATTCAATGGTACTTTGCAGCTGAAAAACCACATAGCACCTGCCAGCCAGGGGAGAGAGGAGATGTCCTGCTGCTGGGCCAACAGCTGTGGTGAAATTGCTCTCCTCAAATGGACTTGGTTCATTATAACCTAATTGTAATATTAACACACACCTCCAACCCAAAGGTACCACCTCCAAGGCACAGCCACTCCTCACTGGGCGTGTGCTCTAGATTTTATTGACTGTATCTTTCAATGCAAAACAAGGGAATTTTACACCAATCCTTAACAAAGTTATGTATGACTAGAATCACACAAGCTCCAGCTAAACACTAAGAAATAGTCTAAAAGTTGAGAATGGAGAAAAGTTAGGGAAGACTCCATAGCTGCTAGGATCAGTCAAGGGGCTGAACCTGTCTTCTGCCCCATAGGGACACCTGTTGGGTAAGAACCACACACTGTGTGCTGAATGCTTTTATTGGGGATCACAGCTTGTCTGTGTGTTGCTTTGAACGTGTTTTTGCAGTCAGATACTGTCACTGACAGTCCTTGAACCTTAACCTGTCACAATTTTCTATTAATGAAGAGTGTTATTCCATAAACTGTTGGTGTGAGTCTTTCGCAGGTGCTGTCAGTCACTGGCACCAGGGAACACACCCAAATGAAAAAGAAGACCTGCTGAGGAGTCTCCCTTATGCTGTTGCCATATTTCCCTGAACAATTCACTCAAACCACCCCTCAATCCAGCAGGACTGCTCAGTGAAGGGTCCCCATAATGGGACACTGACAGACTGGTCAGGCACAAGGATCTCAGTTTTCCTGGGACGCTGACAGACAAATCAAACAGTAATGGTCAAGTCCATCTCCCCACAGTAAGGGTTGAGGAAACCTCCCTTTTTCACGTGGCACACATAAATAACTGTTCTCTGTTCTGCTTCAAAAGTAATTTGAGGCATGGTAAAAGGCACACAAAGACAAGTAACACAGGGTGGGAGGGTTAACCAACTTAAGAAGATAGCTTGTATAGCTCAACAACTATAAGAGGAACTTAAATATTCTGTGCATGTCAGCTCCTGAGTAAAATTGAGTTGCCTCAGAAGGGTCATCTGTTTTCATTTTAAGACAGACTTTCCAGGCCCTAACCTCCAGCTGCTAGTTCAGAGGGGTGACTGCCTTTGGTTTTTATCGTGATAGGACATACCTTCTCCTGACGCCTTCAGTAAAACCTCTCCAACTATCAGGTACAGACCTGCCTGTTCTGGAAGTGAGCTGTTGTCATTTGACAGTGTAACCAAATTATAAAACTGTAAAAACTGTGGTTTCCATCTTCATCTCTTAATTATCTTTTTCGTCTCCTTCTTCCTGCATGCTCTTTCTCAGTTCAAAATAAACTTTGTCTTAATCGTGGCAGATTGATTAAACTGATTACTGTGTTGTCCTTTACCCTTTCTCCAGTGGAAAGGAGACCACACTCTTTATGTGTATGTAAACAATAAGATCTACTTTTTTCTTACTTTCCCCTCAGAAAGTAAGAAAGCTTATTTTCTTATTCCCTCAGCTTGTGCATGATAATGCAAAACAGGGCACAACCCAGGAAGTCTTCTCCTCTATAAGAAACTATTTTGTGCATTTACCATTTCCATTCTTGGCTTAACTATAGCCTACTAAAGATACAAGATTAAAAATTCATTCTGAGAGCTACTTTCAGATTAATGAGTACCCTGTCCTTATAGGGATGCATCTTCTGTAAGCATGTACATATGGGCCAAATCTGATGCCACAGAAAGGTAAATTAGAGGCAAACTCAGTTTCACTTCCCACTGCCTGCAATAACTTGCTCTAAGAACGTCTGCCAGAGGATGGAGTCATGCCTCCTTCATGGGCTAAGCCTGCTGCATTTACCACAGGCACAGATTAACAATCCTTACCACTACCACCATCTTATTTTGTTTCAGGGTACCACACCACTGTTGCCTGTAAAACAACTGGAAAATGAAATTAATTACTGTGATAACATCATCTTTGCATTTAGGTTTTGTAAATTGTGAAAACGAAGGGTTTCCAAATGTTGAAGTTTTACACGCTTCAAGTGATGCATGTATTTTCTTTAAAAAACAAAAGAAAATTACATTTTCCACAGTTTTCTATCTGTTTCTCTAATTTAAGAGGTCTGTTTCAGACTGATAAAATTGGAGACATTGCTAAGTGTGAGCAAACACTTTTGTTCAAAATTATCAAAGACTCATATCATATCTTCTGGAACTGTTAACATTTTTTATGTAGGGCAGACTGAGATGAGGAATCAGGAAAGCATTTCTTTGGCTCAGATCTAAGCCAAATAAGTATAGAACTTTGTTTTGATTAGGCTTCTATACTGATAGCAAAAATATTCCTGGCAGCCAAAAAAATTATTTTTTCCTTTAATCTTTCCTACTCAAATATAGACCAAATTATTATAATAAAAAGAAAACTAAATTGTTGATTCATTAAGAAAGTTTGGCTCATGAGTCGTCCTAAGCTAAAAAATTCTGAATTGTAGTTTATAGAAATACATTAGTAAATTAATTCAGTTGAGTAGCAAGGAAGAAGATGGGTCATGAAGATAATAGTATATAAATATATATAACTATATATGACTACATGTGAAATAATTCCTGGCAACATCTAACATGAAGAAATGGCAGAATCAGGAGGAACAAGGTTACCTTATTCAATGCCAGCATGTAATTTCAAGATGACTGCATTTTCAGATAAACTATAGGCCAATGAAAAACAGTCAAAAAACCAAGAGTTCCTGATTTGAAACTTTTTGAAGTGACTTCACCTTAAAAAGAGAACATGACGCAGCACACTGTTAAAGTCTGAAAAGATATATGAAGAGGAATTTGAATAGGTAGTTAACAGCTGTTATTGATTAAATTGTATTCAAAGAAATAAACAAGCATAAAAAAAAAAAAAATTGTCCTTGAAAACCTGAAACCCAGATGAAATATATCAAGACCCCTTACAAAATGTTATGTATATTCAACCCATTTTTTAATACAAGGCTGGGAAAGCAGTAAGCTGAATCTCATATGGTTCCTGCCTGAGCTTCTCTTCAAAAGCATCTTTAAACATTTGCTTAGCTTCAAATACTTTTATAGAATTCATTATATTTTGTGATTCAAGCATATGCTTAAGAGTCCAAATAAAAATCACTTTAAATATGTGCTTTTTTTGTCTGAACTGGACTGTAAATGTATCCGGTGCTTTTCCCAGTGGGAAACAGAACCTGGCAAGATTGTTAATTAAGGTCTAAATTAAACTAGTAGTCTATGTTTCCTTGTCACTGGAGACATGATTGCTCTCCAGAGGTGATTTTTCCCTCTGCACAGAGCCGTTCCATCTGGACAAGTTTAGACAGACACGTAATTTAGAGATGGCTCCCATGAAGAGAGTGCAGAGCCAGGACTGATTTAAACATGCTGCCTCAGGGTCCAGCAGGAGACTGCCAACACCAGCATGGACAACATCCCTACTTGTCATGTCACTCACATTGCTCCTGCTCCTTCAGCAAGACCAGGAATGTCTTCCATCTGCTTGCGTATACAAAAACCAAGGAGTACAATATCATTGTCCCTCACAAAAATACATATTCTTAATTGCTTTTTTTAGCACAGGTTGATTCTTTGAAATATTTTGAAAAAGAGGACAGCAGGCAGCACTTCATGAATAGAAAGAAGCTGGAAATAAGGAATTATGGAAGCATTTCAATGAGAAAAATAAGAGTAAGACTTGGGAGTCATCTTCATTCTCAGCAGGCTGCCTGCTCAGTCTGCCACTTTTCATGGAACCCAGTCTAAAAAGTAAATTTTCCTCCTATCCATTGCTCAGGAAACCAAACTGTTCAATCCAGGATTGTGGATTAGAGTGCAGAGAGAAAGCAACCTCAAAGTTATCCCCAGCAGTGTCTGAGTGAGATGTCAGTGTTGCACCACTGAAACAGTTGTGACAGTGGTAGAGCCCAGAACCAGCAGACTGTCTCACAGAAAATACTATTTTTCTATCTTTTGGCTGAATCCTGAATTAGATAAATGTCAAAATGTACCATATACTTCTTCACAACAGAGGGGCAAATAAATCCATTTCAAGATTACAAAATTAGGATTTTGTGAGAGCATTTATGTAGAGATTGGAGCTTACAGTGAGAAAGAGCAGTCTTCCTTCTACTCAGCACTGATGATGTAAGACCTGGAATATTGTGTTCAGTTACGGGCTCCCCAGTACAAGAGAGAAATGGACACACTGGAGAGAGTTCAGTGAAGGGCTGCTAAAGTGATTGTACTGGAGCATCTCCCCTATGAAGAAAGGCTGAGAGAGCTTGGACTGTTTGTTCAGCCTGAAGAAGGCTCAGGGGAGGTCTCCTCAATGTAAATGCTTGGAGGAGGATGCAAAGAAGGCAGAGCCAGGCTCTTTCCAGTGTGCCCAGAGACAAGACCAGAGGCAATAGGCACAAAATGAACCACAGGAGGTTCTGCCTAAACATCAGAAAGGTCTTTGCTCTGTGAGGGTGATATGGCACTGCCACAAGGCTGCCCAAGGAGGTCGTGAGTTTTCCCTCCTTGCAGATACTCAAGAGCCATCTGGACATGGTCCTGAGCAAGTGGCTCAGGTGGCCCTGCTTGAGCCGGGAGGTGGAGCGAGATGACATCCAGAGGCCCTTCCAGTGTCAACCATTCTGATGGTGATTTGGGGATTTGGGGATTCTCCCTCCTGTGTGGTTTTGTATGCTAAAGAGCTCATGCCTGCCTGGGAGTCCGAGCAGTGACCTCAGCTGGAACTATACTAGGAAATAAAATGTGTTGTGGTCTGTCTGATGATCCTGAGACCAAGCAGTGCAGTTTACTTCATTCTATACAGA
Organism: Promerops cafer; assembly: GCA_013398275.1. Lineage (NCBI taxonomy): Eukaryota > Metazoa > Chordata > Aves > Passeriformes > Nectariniidae > Promerops > Promerops cafer. The sequence goes on along the minus strand of VZSE01007029.1, from coordinate 554,692 downwards.
TCAGTTCTGTTCTTCCTAAAATAAGGTGGTTTCATCTATTCTATCTTATAGGTCCATGACTTTTATTAAGTCAAAACTAGCATTATTTGGGCTAGTGGTAAGCAGCAAAACCAAAAACTGTGCCAAGGAATGCACTAATGATTAAAGACTATGAATAATCCCATGCTAATGCTGGGACAATGTCTTGGACTTGTTCAGCTTAATGGTATAGATATAGCTTTCATATTTATAACAAAATAAAGGACATAAAATAGAGCTTTAATTTCACTGTATTAATATTTAGCATCAATTTCCTTAGCAACACCTTATCCAGTGCTAAATCTTATAACAATGCCCTTGGTTTGATATCTAACCCTTACTTCCTTTGTTAATAAGATTATGGTCTTCCTACTCTGGTTTTGGTGTGAGATGCCTCCAAGAAAATCAAGAAAAAATTTTAAAAATATATTGTTTGTCACTATTGTCATCAGATTTGAGTCTATAAATGCACATAGGCCAGAAATCACTAGAAATTTATTTTACTTTATATATTTTTTCTATACTTTAAGTTTAAGGAATAAAATGCTGCTTTCTGTTTCTGAAGTCTACTATTAAAAATGAAAACACTATTTAGAAAGCTACAACTATTTAGAAAGCTACAACTATTTTTGCCTAAAACCTCTATACATTTGTATCATTAAACAATCTTTATAGGAAAATGTTTTGTATGTATTTCAATAAGCATGCCTGAAAAGTACATTTATAATCATGACAAAATAAATCCTGCACCACTGATTAAAGGGAAATACATGTTATAATTAGGTATGAGCAATATCAGAAATGCTGCGTGAAAAACAGTGATACAACGCTCTGTATATTTTAAGGCAGAGATTTGTAACTCTCACATCTGCCAAAGGAAAGTAGTCACTCCAACTATTTTTTTTAGGTCTGAAAATGTATTACAATTCTTTGCTTTTCTTCTGGCTGCACTGGTACCAAATTTAAAGATCCATGTCCTTACTAGTTTTGATAAATCAAGTCTCTTGTTTCTCAGTGTCAAACAACAGTAAATTTTCTTTATTCAATACTCCAATACATGAATAATGACAACTTTTCAAGATATAATTTAATATCTACATTTATTGGTTTTGAATATGGACAATGTAAGATACAAAGCTTAAGATAATTCAAAAATATTTTTACAACACTTTCAGTTAAGATAGTGTTATAGAAAAACTGATGCATCAGTCTTCAAAGAGCCTATTTTTCTAAGAACTAATGGATGTGAACCTTTTCTCAGATGTAGCAAATTGTCCTTCAAAACAACAATCATGCTAACAGGAAAGGCCACCTTCACTTCAGCTGTAGATTAAGTATAATTTCATTGTTATTTCTTTCATTATATCCTGATTAATTTATATAAGCTGATGTTGAGCAGAAGAGTTACGGTTTGGCGTCTGCGTGAGCATGAATTCTTCTCTCAAAATATACAGGGTAGTCAGAAATTTTTATTTTTAATAACTACCTGTTAACACTTTACACCTTTTAACCTCTAAACAAGAAAAGAACCTCAAATTAAAATTAATAGCTTCTATCCTACAATTTCTGTTCAACTCCAAGCCTCCATTTTTCCCTTGTTCCTCTGCCTTAGTTGTTTCAGTACAGATATTGACTTTGCAAGGAATATAAGATTTCATCCTATTTGTTCAGTCTACATGCCTTTGAAAACAAGGAGCCATGGTCAAGGTATAGATCACTGAAGGGGAAAGCTCGATTCTCATCTTAGCTTTGCCTTGACAGTTTGTGAAATCTGTGTAGGATTGACTGAAGTTTATTTTCTGAAAGTATAAAGGGAAGAAAAATAACCCCTATTATTTTCTCAACTGCTTTTGGGATTTAGAAATGTGAAATGGAATGTTAGATTTTGACAACCACAAAAAAATATTCTTGATACTTCTGTAATCTCTGTAGATACACTAAATAAGATGTAGCTTGATATGAACAAATACCAACAGATCTGAAACACCATATATGCATATAACTTAAGAAAACAAGTAATGTTTCATGCTGGTAAATATTGAAGACATTTTTAAAATTTGAGTTATCTTTAATTCGGGATTCTTCCACTAACCAGAAAGTTTGAATTTGCTTAGTCATTAATGGAATTTAAAAAAAGGCCAGCTTTCTAGATTTTACTTTGCTGGGATGCTTTCATTTTGTTATAGACTTTCTGTTTATACTGCAGGCTGATAAACATCATGTTACCTTGTTCAGCCTTATATGCTCATTACACAGATTGTTATTTCAAATGTTCATGTCAAACTCTAGATCTCTTATTTTTCAAAACATAGGAAATGGAATGTAGTATGCCTAAAAAACTATTCCCCATTTGGACTCTGTGTAGCTAAAACAGCCCTTCTGATTGTTCTAAGCTATGACATCTGGCCTTTCATCTCTTATGAAAAGATGTCTAAGTTCTTGAATTGGGATGTGATTCTTCTCCAAATTGTAAGAAACCCCAAGAATGCTCCATCCAACATTCATCTATTCTCTTTTCTGTGGCACACCGGGCCAAGACTCTTGGGTGTCACCTCAGGACTTCACGGCAGGAAGCCAAGTGGCATATAAATAAAGAGACAGTCGTGATCTAGTGACCTGAAAATAAAAGGTTTGGCTTTAATATAAGGTGGAAAATAACAAACAGCATTGAAGACAATCACAGTATGGGGTGCACTAGAAGGGTGGTGTCCGAGGTAAGAACACTAATATATATAGGGTAGGTTGGGGCAGAGTCTGAAGGACAGGGTACAATCAGGTTTGACAGTTAGGAATATTAAAACCACTGCAGCAAACACAAACCAATAGCAACAAGGAGAACAAAGAACTCTCTAGAAACATTTGCATAACGACTCCCAGTGGGCAATGCGGGTGAGTTTTTGCTCGCCACAACCTTAGGAGATTTCTCCCGTGGCCTTAAAGCAGCATCTCTAGCTTGCTCAACCACAACACTTTTCTCTTTCAAATCTCTCTCACTGGATCACTCTGTTTGCTGGAAGTTTTCTACTTGTGACTTTTTACTGTGACTTCCATAGGAAGAGCCCATTATTTAGCTGAAGACAATGGACACTGGGACAAGGATGTGAGTAGGGTCTAAAGCAGCTCAAATTAATCACAATCTCCTCCATCTCATCTGCCACAGTGAGATGAGAAGACATCAAAAATGTTATTTCTCTTTTTCTGGCATAACCAGTTTCAAGTTTCCTGACTAGGAGAAAACAGTTTTGGTGCAAGCTGCAAGAAGCTGCAGGAGTCAGGAAAATTGCTGGAAACAGGGCTGCAGAGGAGGTGTATATATAGGGTCCTTGAAGAAAAGTGATTATCCTCCCCAAACACAGACTGAATGTGCTATGGATGAAGTTTGAAGTTTGAGAACAGAAAGTAACCTAATCAATGGGAAAATAGAGGAAACACTGGGAGTTGGACTGTGAGAATTCTCAGGGGACTGTACTACACTGAGGCCACAGCCAGCTGTGCCAGAGGTCAGGCCCAGGGCAGTTCTGCGAGGGAACAGGGAGCAGTGGCCATCACTCCAGAGGAGGCTGGATGTCAGCCCACGGCAATGCTGGAGGTCCAGGGAGAAGCAGCAGCAGGTGGGAGGATGACCCAGGTAAAAACATGAAAGATGTCCAACAATGACATTTAAGAACAACGGCTCTGAGAGATGTTAAGTTAGATGTGAAGCTGCCCTGTTGTAAAGACTCATTAACCTTCATCACAAATTATTCACTTAGCACTGAATTTAATCAGTAACCTTTTACTACACCATAATATAGGAATAATAATGTTTAAATCCTGTTATGAAGTCATATTCTGGTGTGATCCTAAGCAAAGTAGAGTAAATATTTAGGAATATCACTGGATAAATATCCACACATATTTCAAGAGACATGCTTTTAACAGCTGACACTCATTAAAAACATATTTCTGTATATTTCCATTTCAAAAAACATAAAAGCATCAAACAAGGTATTGATTCAAATTATTTGTTAACAGATATACCAGGTTGGAATGGGTCCTCAAGGATCATCTGGTCCAACCTTTCTCGGTAACAACATGGTAAAATCTTGGTCTAGACAAGATGGCCCAGCACCCTCTCCAGCTAAATCTTAAAAGTTGTCCAATATGGGGGAATCCAGCACTTCTCTGGAGAGATTATTACAAGGGCTGATTGTTCTCACTGTGAAAACTTTTCCCCTTGTGTCCTGTTGCATCCCACCGCGACCCAGAATGGGTGCCGTGGAAGGAGACTACTATGTAGTCTCCCCCGCCCCCTGGTTACAGTGGCTCTCTGCCTCTCCTGCCTTGTGCTTGAAGGTTCTTTCTTGTTTGTACCCCTATAGGTCCCAGTTAATGTATTCTAAACCCTCTCACCCTTGTTGGGTGAGCACCCGTAATCCCCTCCCTGATCCTCCTCCTTTCCCTGAAACTACTGGACCCCTGACCCTCAGCCACACCTACCCCTCGACCTTAAAACCCTTGGACTCTCTGAAATCTGGGCTTTTTCTGGTCCCTGACCCACGGGGGTAATAAACCCCGTTGTGTTACACCGAGAGAGCCTGTGCCTCCCTCTCTCCCACTCTCGCCGCTCGTACCGCACACGGTGCAGCCGTCCGGCACCCCGGGAGTGTGCGCAGGAAAAACGCCGCGCTGACCGGCCCTGCCAGGACCCGACGCGGGAAAGCGGTGCTACAGTGTCCAATCAGAATCTCCCCAGAATTAACTTGTACCCATTACCCCTAATCTTTTCCATGTGACTCCTAAAAAGGAAGTCTCCATCTTCTTTTTGTAGCCACCTTTTAAATACTGGAACATGGTGCCAAGGCCTTCTCTAAGTCTTCACCCTTCAGGGGTGAGCACACCCCAGTCTCTCAGCCTCTCCTCATATGTCAGGCTTCCCAGTCCTTGGATCATCTCTGGACCCCTTCTCTGGACTCTCTGCATTCTGTTCACATAATTTTTGCATAGGGAGGACCAAAACTGAGCACAGCTTTCCAGGTGTGGCCTGACAAGCACTGAGTGGGATAATGCCTTCATCTCTGCTGGTGATGTCCTTGCTGATGCATCCTGTTGGCTTTCTTTGCAGCAACAAATAGGTTTTCTTGCACTTATTTTCCAAAGTTTGTAAGGTACTAAGATGATGTTATAAAGACATAAATCTTCCTCTCTGTCATATAATCAGATCTGTACCTCCTCCTCCTCCTCCTTCCAGCTTATAATGAGAAGTCATAGCCTCTTGTTTATAAGACCATCAAGGCAATTACATGACAAAACTTGCAGCCACCAGTAATCATGCTCTTTGTAAAGTGTAGGACATTCAACTACATGTAGAATTGACTTTAATTAAATCTTGTCAAATGAATAAATTTTCAAAGCACAAACCCCACAGCACGCAAGGCAATACAATCATGCTTTTCTAAACAAAGGCAGTTCATGTCAAATTTTTAATTTCTTTCTAAATAGATTAATAACTGTCCCTTCTGTACCTGATTATATATCTCAAACTATGCCTAGGAGAAATATAAACAGAAAAATACAAAGGAAAAAACTAACAACAACAAACTAACACAAAAAAAAGCAAACAAAAAAAACCCCAAAAAACCAAAAAAGCCCCCCAAGAAAATAAAGAGAGGGGATAAGGGTAACCAACTACTTTCATAAAAATTAATTATTTTAAAAACAGAACAAAACTCCCATTGTGCCAAGACGGATATACTATCAAGAGATTAATGAGACATAAACTCTTTCTCTATGAAATCTGTTTCAGAGCTGGTTGTCATGACACTCAAACATCTAAAAAGCAACTAAAAATCTTTATTAAAAACATCAGATTACTAATGTGAATAGAGTTGGAGCCCCAGTTCATTCCCTAATGGACTTGTTATTCACAATATGTAGAAAATATGTGAAAAATTAGGTGGAATTCTCTCTCATCCAAAAGCACATCTCATACTATTCTAAACTTTAAACAGTTCCTCTTCTTCCATCAGTAGCTTACTGCGTTTGATTTTATTTGACATGTGTCAAACCCAAAACCAGAGTGTTTATTACATATATAAATATTTATGTCATGATTCCCACGAACTCCCCAATTTCTTCTTTATGCTGTTGTTTTACACTGTACATAAGACAGAAAAAAAAATCAAGCCCAAAGCTATACAAGCTAAAGGCAAAGAACTATAAAACATAAGTAGGGTGGAGACTTTCTACATCCCAGGTGCACTATGCAGTTCTCTTTTTTAGGAACAGGGCAAAGAACAGGAAAGAAAAAGATATTTCACTTTGAGGAACACAGGAAGTCCCAAAGAAGTCTACAGCAACTACCAAAAGTAGCCCATAAATCCCTGGTGAATTATTGCGTTCTCTGCACAGATTTCTTCCTGTATACAGTCGTTCCTTTCCTTACACTTGTTTCCTTTCCTTATATGCTTGTTTACATAGCTAAAACTAATGAGAATGAAAAACAGTTGTTTGTGTTCTCAGGTGACTAAAAAGAAATGTCAGATTTGTGTTAACCTGCACAAGCTCAGTTCTTCCACTTTGCATTTCTATTCTTTTCACTGAGTGAGGCAGGTGTTTTTTTTAGGGAAAACAGACTGGTAAGTGTATGTGTAGAGTTTATAACACACTGTATACCCACACAGCTTCTGAACTGAAACTGGGAAAGGGCCAAATAGATACGTTCATTTTCTAATTTTTGACTACTTGTCTTTACAATTTATAAGTCTTCCATCTGTAGCAACGAGTTTCTTAACTTAGAGAGGATGTGTTTCTGGTGCCAGGTATAAGTGAGAGAACCCAACCCAGTTTCAAGGAGCTTCTGCTGTGATGAAGAACATCATTCCCAGAGAACTCCTGTAAGAGAAGCTGGAGCTGTATATGAACTTCAGGAACAGATTCAATCTTGTTTTCACTTTGTCCACTCAAACCTCAGTCCCATGACAACTGCTCTGACAAAGTTCCAGTGCAATAAACTTTGTTACTACTGCTTTTCAAGTGGTCTGTTTCAGGCCTATAAATGTTGTCTTTCTTCACTATTGTCCCATTAAACTGCTAAACCTTTTCTAGGAAATGCAACTGAGGAAAGGCCAATTTCTAAAGGTGCACAATTGAACGAATGCAAGGCAATGAAAATACATATGAAAGAAACTACAGAATACAGCCTGAGAGTTTTCTCCCTTACAATAGTCAGAAGTTCAAAAAATCTCTTAACAGATGTCAGGTTCTAGAGAGGCACCAAAATATATACAGGATATATTAATAAAAATGCACAGAAATCTAAAGTAAATTATTAAATTAAAATAAGTAGATGAAAGTATAAATTTTCCTCGTTTCTGCTCTAAAGCTTCAACATAGACTTCAATTTTACTATAAAACTCAGGTTGTCTGCCTTATATAATGATGAATTGCATTACATGTGATGAGGTGTTGGGTAGCTGTACTGTTCACAGATAGACAGGAAAACATCTGATCACTAAAAGATTTATCAACATATTAAGAATATGTAAAGGCGTAGGAGACAATCAGGACTGCAAGTCTTCATCCAAGGTGGATCAACATCTTTCTTCATTACAGACCCATAGGAAAAATAAAAACATACTAAAAATATTCCAGGTGTTTTTTGAAAACACACACACACACACACACACACACACACAAATAAAAGCAAACACCATCCCACCAACATCCTTTTGTAACCTACATTTAATTCAAATAGGCCTAAAAGGAGCTGTTACTCATCATCTCAGATGCAATGGGTAAGAGCAGGATCCTATACTGGAACCAAGGTCTGCAGACCTGCTGAGGATCAGTACGAAGGGCTAATAAAGATTTATCAGTGAGCAAATGAGCACTTGTGAAATATCTTAAGGAAATGTGCTTTGACTTTTTAATAGATAGATCCTGCTTCTCCCACAAAATATGTGCCATATATCATTTACTTTTTTTTACACTTTCAGCTTATTTTTTTCATCCTGTATTCTCCATATTTCATTTTATTTGCTCCCTGTGCTAGTGAAGCAGCAAAAATATTCTTAGGTCAAAAAAATAGTAAGAGAAACATTCACTTTTACTGAAAATAATATTGAACCATAGGTTATTCCCAGCCTACAAGAAGCTGATAAAAAATACTGTATTAGGGAAGACAGCAGGACATAAGCAATGATCCTAAAATTTAAAGTGCTAAAAAAGTCTGGTAACAAGTCAACCACCTGCTACCTTGTAAGCAACAAATGAGCATTTTTAAAACCCAGCTTGTTATTCAACTAATGTAAATTATTGACTTGGACCAGGGAATATATTCCAATTAGGAACTGTCATACTCTTTAATTTTTTTTCAATATTACTCATAAAAACAATAGATTAGAAAAAAGGATCAAGCATTTTTCAAGAAAGCACATATCCACAGCTATTGCTACCTAGTCTTTTCTATGGAAATAAGGAGTGAAAACTCGCCAATGCTGAAAATTATGTTCAGCCAGTAATGAAGCCAAGCAATTCACACATACTCAGCAAATCTTCAAGTTATGCTTCCCACAGAAAACACAATCCACCAAATTCACAGACTTTAGTTAAAATAGTGCAAAAATGGACCTGAAAAACTTATCTAAGCTGACAACTCTCAAATGCTTTCTCTTGTTAAAGTTATTCAGTGGCAAGAAATCTCCAAAGTTCCCAGGAGATTTATTCCAGTATTACATTATGGTCACAGTTCAAATATTTTCCCAAACGTGTAAAGTTATTTTTTTCTTGCTGCAACTCAAACAGATTACTTCTTGTCTTATCTACCCTGAATCTGTAGAAAAGGTCACCTCCCTTTCTTTACAACAAAACTGTGTAACTGTGGGCAGTAACTGGGTCCCCATTCACAGCCTCAGTCATTCCTGTACATATCATATTGCCTTAACCACCTCCTGTTGGTCTGTATCTTTCTTGAAGTCCATTCATACCCAGAAGAGAACCATTCCTGGGAAAGGCTTTTGAGTAACAGCCAGGGCAGTTATATCGCTTTACAGATCCATATCTGTAGTTAGTTGTTCCCATCAATTTACAGTACCTTCTGTTGTCTTGAAGAGCTTTGTCTTATTTTCATATCATATCTTCAGTCTCTTAAAACCTGTTGAATTCTAATCTGTACTTCAAAATAATTTCATTATCTCCCAGTTTCAGGTAGTCTGAAACAACAGTAATTGAAGTGGTTAATAGAAGTACTTAACAATACAAGATCGAGATGTCTTACATTTCCATTAAAAAACCCCAAAACAACAACAACAAAAAAAACCCGCCATGTAATGTCCCTCTCTGTATATTTGTACAACTGCTTTTTCACCCATGCTATAGTACTGTTCTCAAGAATGTCTCAACAGCTTTTCTTGTAAGTAAGAGGGGTGAAACAGTGCCAAAAGCTTTTCTGAAGCTAAGATGTATCCTATCTACAATTTCTTTCTGTAGAAAGGCCTCTTACCATCCAGAATCATTGAGGAAATTGAAGATAAGTGTCAGGTTTATAATCCCCCTTTCCTTTTCCCTTTCCTACTTCTTCAAACATGCACACTGTATTTGTCTGGTTTCAGTCTTCTGGCATTTCATAAACCTTTCAGACATTATCAGTGAGAACACTTCTGAAATTACCTCAGACAGTGCTTTACAAATACTCAAATGAAAGACTTTTCCAAGGGATTAATTATTTTTTTAGAGTCAATATGAAGAATTACACTTTAAGGAAAAAATCACCCCAGCATAAGCTCCCATTCTGTATCTCTATGTTCCAGGACAGACGGGCTTAATGCCCACTTTATGACAGTCAGGCACCGATCATAACAGCATGTCAGGAGTATGGTGCCTCATAGAGAGCTCTCCACTTGTAATCTGGGTTTGTCTGGGTTTGAGAAGAAGTGAGTTTTTTTGGGAAGTTTTAGTCAAACCAATCAGTGGTCAGATTTGAATATTGACACCTGG
>VZSE01007029.1:510523-544088 GCA_013398275.1 Promerops cafer | reverse complement strand
GGCAAAGCATCCTTGAAGAACCCTGAGCAGTTTCGGTCCATGGACGGTGGTGAGAGCACTGTACATGGAAGGAGCATGTCACGATGGCAGAGTTTCTCCGGGCGGTGCCACGTGTGACAAGGAAACATGGGGAGTTTCAACCGTGTTTCGTGGGGAGGACTGCGGTACAAGAGAGACTCCTCTCTCCCCTGATGGACTGAGAATTGATTACTTGAGTGAGGGTAACTTGATCAGGACTCCAAGATTTTTGTCTCACTGTGCTTTGGTGAAATTGGGTGGGAGGAGGAGGAATGGTTTAAAAGGTTTTCATTCTGTTTCCTGTGTGTTTCTGATTTTAGTTTGTAGGTTAATAAAGGGGTTTTTTTTCTCTCTTTTTTCTAAGTTTGAGCCTGCTCTGCTCTGTTCCTGGTCACATCTCACAGCAGTTAGTTAAAGAAAATACATTTTCATGGGGGCACTGGCATTGGTCCAGTGCCAAACCATGACAGGGTTACACAGGAAATGCAATAGAATACAGGAAAAACTCAGGGGAAAAAATTGTATTAAATGAAATGTCATATTCATAAAATAATATATTTTTCTATTCCAAATGTGCTGGTAGTACTGAATAAGCACATTTTTAAACAATGATGTTTAATTTGCAACATTTCATTTTCAGTTCATTTAAATCACAGACTTTTCTTAATAAAACAAATAGTTCCATGATCACACAGGTGCCAATTAAACTTGGTTTATCTGGATTCATGCCTTTTTTGAGTGATTGTGTATTTTCTAAAAATTGGGAGTGCTTAAAAGGGTTGCCTCACATGTGAATTCTCTACTGCCTGTGCTGAAGAGCAGCCCCACAGAAAGGGACCTGGGGGTCCTGGCTGTTGGCAAGTTGAACATGAGCCAGCAATGCCCTGGCAGCCAGGAGGGCCAACCCTGTCCTGGGGACATCAGGCCCAGCATGGCCAGCCGGGCAAGGAAGGGGATTGTCCCGCTCTGCTCTGCACTGGGGCGGCCTCACCTCGAGTGCTGGGGGCAGTTTTGGGTGCCATAATGTAAGGAAGACATTAAACTATTGCAGTGTCCAAAGGAGGGCCATGAGGATGGTGAAGGGCCTTGAGGGGAAGCGTGTGAGGAGTGACTGAGGCCGCTTGGTCTGTTCAGCCTGGAGGAGACTGAGGGGAGACCTCACTGCAGTCACAACTTCCTGTGAGGGGAAGAGGAGGGGCAGAGACTGAGCTCTGCTCTGTGGGGACAGTGACAGGACCTGAGGGAATGGCCTGAAGCTGTGTCAGGGGAGGTTTTGATTAAATATCAGGAAGAGATTTTTCACCCAAAGGGGGGTTGGGCACTGGAGCAGACTGAAATGAACAGGGCAGGAGACTGGCTCCTTTTAATGCCTTTATTAAAAGATCAGCTCAGAACGGGGGCCCGAGGGGTCGCACACACCTCCGCTGCTCCCAGGTCCGGCGCAGAGGAGGAGAGTGATTTCAGCTGGGGCTGAAATACACATACAGCTGGGGCTTCCATCCTCACGGGAGTGCATAGGAAGACATGGCTTGACTCAAAGTCTAGGGTTTTTGTTTTAGTTAACTTCCTTCAGTTATGGCGAGATGGTAAAAATCTTCAGGGGTGTTTTAGGAGACAACTGCACATTGTTCTTCATCTAAGGGTGTTTAGATCTTTCAATTTGGTGCTGGCTCATTGTTTCAGGAGCTGGTTTTGCTGCTCTGTATGAACTGTCTCTTATTTTGCATACAGGCCAACATCACTCCTCCCCCTTTCACGTCCCGGTCGCCATTTTGGGAAGCAGCAGGGGTGATTCCCGACGGAAAAAGGGTTATTGACAACATTAACTTATTAACTTTACAATCATTAATAACAAGTAACTTAATTTATTAACTTTACAACTTAATAACAGGTAACTTACTAACTTTACAACTTAGGTGTTGAGATTTCCTAGTGTTTTATTCCTAACACAGACTACCCAGGGAAGAGGTCACAGCACCAAGCCTGACGAGTTTAAGAAACCTTCATGTGATGGTTGGAAGTTAGACTTTGATGATCCTTGTGGATGCCTTAGTATATTCTATGATTCTATGATCAAGAAGTGCATGCTGCAGCCTCTGCAGCAGACAAGATTCTTTGGCAGTTATTCTTTCTCCTGTCCAGAGCTTTCACATTATTTTTATGACTTTATGAATTCCTTTCCTGATGAAAGTCTAAATCAGATCATCTTGCCCTCAATAACTAAAAAGAGAACTCAGAGAGAGTGAATCCTGCAATAAAATATCTTAAGTCAGATGAGAAGATACCACCTTTAGAATATTCTTATAATGGACATGGATAATTTAATATTTTTCCGAACCATCCTTAACTTTTCTACCTAAATCACTAAGTGTCTTTTAATAGGAAGAGTCTTCCTGGTACAAAACCTGAGACAGTGAAAAAGGGGAAATATTACATCATGGCAGTGAATTTTCCTTGCCCTAGATTTCACCTTCAGTATCAGGAAACACAGAGAGAGAAAGAAAAGGCTTGGACACCTGAGGACTTGTCAGTTCAAAATCTTCAAACTAAATTCAATCTGCTCCTTCTGTGAGTTAATAACATGAGCTGTGGGAAATACCAGGAACAAGGTTTTGCAGACAAGAGGTAACCCTGGGATGACAGAGCAGTGAGTTAGCACAGCAAGACAAGACATTCAGCAGATTCTTTTAGTGAGTACAAGATTCAGCAGTGAAAGACAGAGGGTTAGAAAATCAGCCCACAGCTCACAAATGTTTTCAGGTTATCATGTGCAGAAGTGTGCACATCAGATCTGTGTTCACAGGAAATAGCATTTCTACTTTATTATTCCAGAAGTGGAAACTCAACAGAAATGTATCTGCATAATCAAAATAGGGACTTGACCTAGCCTTTTAAGCTTTTAAGCTTAAAAACAACAACAACAACAAATTTTTTTTTTTTTAAATCACAATTAAGTAGTGAAATGCAGGACTTGTGCTGCCCACAAAAGGAAGTATTTATAGATTATCACTGCTCATTGGACCTTCTTATCAAAACATCTCAATTAAAAAGTAAATTATCTTATGCCTTTTAACTGTTTAAATAAATAGCCTTTATACACTAAGAATATTGTTCCTGACTTTCACCTTATAAGGGCTTGTCTTCACCTAACAGTTCTTTGGCAGAAATTTGGAATGTCAGCTTTACAGTGGAGTCACTACACTTCTCTACTGTCTCCTGCAAATATGCCTAATGCCTCCAAGTGCTTTTATGAAACACATTTTGTCTTTAAAAGTGAAGGAAGGTAGTAGACATGATGTGAGAAAGTATGTACTCAAGGAAATTTAAAAAAAAAAAAAAAGCCTCCATTCTTGAGCCCGGAGGATGAGATGGCAGAAATTAATTTGTTCCCATCAAAATGAGGGAGCCACACATAGACTGGCATTGGGAATCACCCCTCACCCCTGCAAACTGCTAAATCATGACCACCCATTATCTGGAATATTTCTGCTTTAAAACAAAGCCAAAAACATATGGGATCATGATAATAGTTCAGCAATATGATCAGACAGTGTGCTCACACTGTCCCCTAGTTGTGTTTGGTTTGCTGCTATAGAGCCAGGCAGAGTCTGATGGGGAGCTACTGCAGACCAACTGGACTGGGATTGCAGAGCTTCCCTTTCTGGAAACTAATATCTCTTTCAAATAAGCCTCAGCCAAGGAATGGTACCAAAATTTATTTAACAGGAGATAAGTAACACTACTGAATTTTCTGACAGAGAAGTTATGATAAAATTGACTAATGACACAGAACAAAACCTGAGTGTTACATTCAAAACTGACAAAGCTTCAAATCAAAATCTATCTCTGACATGTCTTTGTTCTGTCTAGGTCTGAAGGTTTTAATAATTTACTCATGTAAAATGCCTTTATTAATATTTAAGCTCAAAGATGGGTAGGCATGTAGAAAACAACATTAAAACCACTGGCTGTTTTTTTCTTTATTTCCTCTTTAGTCATGTTTTACAGCTGTAAATATCAATGGAGATGTATTACATTCTATGTTTATATTCTGCCTGGCATACTGGAGAAAACCTAAGTGACATATTCTACATGCTATATTATACAACCACTGCTTAGCTAGTTACTCTTAAAATGTGTCTGCTCAAATCCATGTGCAGGCAGAGACACAGGAGTGATATTTCCTTACCACACACACATCAACTTTGTATGCAAAATCAACAGAAAATATACAAATTGCTTCACATTTGAAATGAGATTTATTTATTCTTTAGCTTAATTATAATCTAGGGAAGGATTTTCTTTTTTTCCTCAAGAGGTAAATTAAAATCAGAAACATTCATAAGAGCTGGTTAGTGATTCTTTCACTGTTTTCCATTTCTTTGTTCAGACAGACACACAACTCCCAATCACAGGCACTCTTATTGCACCAGCCTCTGCAGGACTGGCTTTCAATCACAGAAACAGCTAGGCAACAGAGCTAGATATTCTGGGGTTTTTTTCCCAATGTCTGATTCAGAAACCAACATAGCTGTCCTCTTCCCTGAGAGAGTGATGAAGGCAGTCTCACTGAGCTTAAATGCACCTGTTAGCTGAACTCACTCAGGTGGACTAATTGGCAAAGATAACTGTCATACTATGTTAGGAATTCATTCTTTCTGCAGACTGGTTAGTAACAGGTTCAAGCTTTTCTTGGGGGAAGAATAGCATGTTTTTCATAAAATACAAGGAAGAAAGAGAAATCCTGGTGAAAAAATATTATTTTAATGCATTTAATCCTTAAACTAAGACTGGATAATTGTAATTTTTATTATGTAACATCTTAAAATGAAAAGGAAGTATTTGGGATGAAATGGGAATAATCATCCAAATTAGTCATATCTATTTGAGGAAATAAAAGGCTGAGATCACAGGCTGAAGCAATGGCATGCAACTGTCTTTACATTTTTGACATTTAGTGAGCTCTGTGTCACAATATCAGCACAGGCTTCCCCTCAGTGCCTGCATACAGCTCAGGGGTTGGCTGAGACCCAACAGACAATTTCTGTGCAGTCACCCTATTCTGGGAGTGTGAGAGAATCCAGCTGAAGGGATATATCTGTGCCATGCCAGTTGGCCTCAGGCCAGAAAGCAGCCCCTCTATCCTTTCATTTACCAGCCTGGCTGTAGCTGTTAGTTTATAGAGGAAAGCACAGGAGAAAATGAGATAAATAATGGGATTCCTCCATGTTTCTTCCTTGGAATGCAGAAAAGGCTTGATGTCCTTAACACAGGTAAACAAACCCAGAATCAGACCTAACAGAAGGCTCTTTGGGAAATCAGGACCATCAAGGCATGTGCTTTATATGTTGAACCATGGGATTTAACTGAATTCTTCCTTTCAAATTGTCACATCCCACCTGCTTTATCTCAAGAGCACTTTGTCATTCTGTTTTCTTCATACTCAGTAAATAGCTATGAAATTGTACTTAATTTTAAACCAGTTGAGTGTTACCTTAAAAGTTTCTTTCCCCAAATAGTCTGACAAATCCAAGGAAATTTAATTGTTCATACCACTGTTGAAGGTATAGAGGGGATGAAGTCTTTCTTCTGAGCCACTTGAACTAACAGAGGTACAAAGGCAGTTTGCTGTATTCGATAAAGATGGCAATATATTACCATAGCAGAAATCCTGTAAAACTACAAACAACACATATAAATGTAGAACAGCTCATCTACCCATGATTGAGGTATGAAAGCAATAGTCATAATTGTAAAGGAAGGTAGGTGTTGTATTGCATTCTTTTTCATTTTCCCCTTAAAGTTCAAATTGTTAAGAAAGTTGGTATGTTCTGGTTCCCCCCTTCAGTTGTAATGTGTTGGTTTGCTCCCCAGAATATACCCCTCCCACTCTCCCTGTCAATTATTGTAAACCTCATCTAGCCCTCCTTAATGTTCCTTGTCAATCAGTGTAACCCTTCCCTCCCTACCTGTCAGTTACCTGTAACCCCTCCCTTTTCCCCAGAACCTTCTGGAAACCTCGACACCCCATTGGGGCATGTGATCGCTTCCCTCCAGCCTCTCTTTCCCATTAGACCCCTCATTGTAAGCCCTTCCCTTTTCTCTGCCCCTGAACCCTGTCTATTGGTCCATGAGTTGTACCCACCCCCTGATTGTGTCTCCCTTAAAACCCTGTGCAGAGAGGTACTTGGGGTTGTTTGGTCCCTGTAGCCTGCTGCTGTGGATCTGCCTGTTTCTGGATCTTACGATAAATCCTTGTTTGGGAGCCTCAAACCAACAGCCTCCCTCGACTCTTTTGTCTTCTCTCAGACACCAACTGTTGAGCCTGAAGAGACCTCCCAGATTCAGCTAGTGGCATTCTTACTCACAGCTGTTTCCCACTCTCAGCGTGCCCACACCATGGAGGAGCTAGTCGGGACTGCGGGGCCATGTCAGGTAGGAGGTGGCATTGGAAGGGTTGCCACACCACACCGCAGGATTGGTCTCTGGTCTGGCAGTCACCGGGCACATAAGTTGTCCTGCTGCCGCTTGTGTATGTGCAGAGTGTATGACAAAGTCTGCAACTACTGAAAAGGGTAAGATCTCTGCAAAAATTTTTAGGAGCTGTATCACCAGCCCAGGACTTAATGACTTGTGAATAACGCCAGCATTTTCTCACCAGTGTAAAAGAATAGGCAATAAAAAGCACACGTGTCAAGAACCAGTGAAACCTGCAGATTCATTTTCAGAAATAAAGGCTTTTACATCAAGGTCATCAGCTCAAATCCAGCTAATAGTGGGTCATCCATCTCCAGCAGTTCTTGTAGGTGGGAGGTGAGGCTTCCCCTGTTACTACTGAGGAAATACCTAACACTGGTATTCTCAAAGTGAAACACACTTTGTCCTACTCTTGCAGACCCCCTGAGCTTTAAGGGTGACATCATGATGCACCCATTTGTGTATAAATGGAGACTGTTTTACACAGCTGCGAGATCTTATATATATTCCATTTGTCTTACAAACAAAATATGTGCAAGCTTATGTAAAGCCCATCCCAGGCATCAGTAACTTGGAAGCTGTTTAAACTGCGATAGCAGAGCTCCGTGATGGAAGTCCACAAGGAAATAGATACGCAAACACAGTGGTGTGTGCACTGTTGCAGAAGATGAGACCTACACAGCCTTAAGCTGTATGTGAAGTTCGTCCTAGACTGCAGAAAGGCCCTTTCATTATATTGAAATGTTTAGTAATGTCTGGAATTTTTCTCCAAGTGTTTTAGTCTCTATATTGAAGGCTCAGTCAAATCTTACGGGTGGATAAAGTGTAGGCAACTGCAACTAAACCAATGTACAGTAATTCAGAAGGGTGCAGTAAGTCAGAAAAGAAAACTGACCCAAAATTATGGTGATGGTTGTGCTTTTTTGTCTATATTGTTTAATTATGTACGTGGTGTAGTAGAAGGTCTATCTCTCTGCTTGAAAAACCCAACAGTATTTTTGGGCAGCAAATTAAAATATGGCTAAAACTTAGAAATGATTGGAAAATTTGGAATGGGAAAAGGGAGTAGTTTGTAATTATATCTATATAATATAATTTAAATTAAGATCTTTTAAGAATATATATGTGTCTCGGTTTGAGAGGAAGTGAGTTTTTTGGGAAGTTTTAGTCAAACCAGTCAGTGGTCAGATTTGAATATTGACACCTGGTGTGACCACTGAAGACGCGAGTCTCCTCTGAGAACACAGGGGATTGAAAGCAGAGAATTCCCAAAGTTTGCTCTCTTTTGTTTTGGCTGCAGGAGAGTGGACACCTCCTCTGCCCGGCCACAGAGGGAGGGGAAGGGAAGCCATGGAGGCCTAGGCTGAGGTAGGCCAGAGCCCTGAAAAGAGACAGAGGGTGGAAGGGAATGGAACCGGGCCAGGCCCTGCAGGATGGAGGGGTGGAGAAACACCGAGATGTCTTTTGTTCCCCCACACACACAGAGGAAGAGAGAGAGAGAGAGAGAGAGCCTGTGCTGGCAGAGGAGGCGGGGAGGGGAAAGCTGCCCAGTCGTGGGAGTCGCTGCCGTGAGATTTCAGTCTCCTGAGGGCAGCAGAGCTCGGACTTTGAACCCTTTCTTGGGTGAAGGAAACTTTGTGAAACATTAGTTCTCCTGGCTGGTGGTTTGAGAGAGAAGAGAGACAGTCTGAGATGTTCAAGGAAGATGGGAAGAATCTAAAGTGGGAGGAGATGATGGAGTGTGTTTTGGCTGGACTTTTCCTGTATAGTCATAGACTGAACCAAGTAGCCTGTAATACATGAGACTGCATTTAGGGGGATGTGATGGCTTGAGCCAAGAGAGTGACCTGCAGTAATGACACCATATGTAAGAGTGAAGTGAACACAGGAAGGTGAAGAGGGTGTGGTGGTGCCCTCTGTCTTCAGGGAGAAGAAGAGCTCTGTTCTCGAGACCCTCGGCCCCAGGGGATGAGAAAATGGGTGGGGGTGGGGGAACTGTTGTCCCAAAAATGAGGCACAGTTGTTTTTTGGTACTTGGCAAAGCATCCTTGAAGAGCTCTATGAGCAGTTTTGGTCCATGGACGGTGGTGAGAGCACTGTACATGGAAACATGGGAGGTTTCAGCTGTGTTTCATGAGGAGGACTATGGTACAAGAGAGACTCCTCTCTCCCCTGATGGACTGAGAATCGATTATCTGAGTGGGAGGTAACTTGATCAGGCTTCCAAGGTTTTGTCTCACTGTGGGGCTTGGTGGAAATGGGGTGGGAGGAGGAGGAATGTTTGGAAGGTTTTCATTCTGTTTCCTGTCTGTTTCTGTTATTTTAGTGTAGGTTAATAATTTTTCCCTCTCTTTCTAAGTTTAAGCCTGCTCTGCTCTGTTCCTGGTCACCTCTCACAGCAGTTAGTTGAAGAAAATACATTTTCATGGGGGCACTGGCATTGGGCCAGCGCCAAACCATGACAATACGTCATTATTACATTGAAATGTTAGAAAAGATGGCAAATGGAACCAACACTACTGATAGACTAAAGATACACACAAAACCCAGAGCCACAACAATTCAAGTCTTTGTTAGTTCTAGTTAATATAATTTTCATTATTTTTAAGTGCAATAATACTTGATTCTCTATTCAGTGCTGAATCATCTGGCAGCAAAACCAAAACAAAGACTTTTAAAAATACCAGCCAGAAGTGAAGCTGCTTCTCTATCATCTTCCTCAAAGTGATACAAATTTTTAACGAAGCATCTAGCTGCCACTTTACACATTTTGCTATAAATAACTCTGGGAATCTGCACAAATCAAGGAAGGTAATGTGGTTCTATGTGGTACAGACATTCTTGTTTCAGATCAGTTTCCTCATCATCTCTCCTCTCTAGATACCTTGCTCTGGACTGAAAAAATACCCATATCCTAAACAGAAAGGAAAGCCTAGTGTCTTAAATTTCTCAATTTATTCAGAAGATTTTTGTCAAAGAAGGTAAGAATTAAAGGTCCAAAATGATAAAAAGGTAATAAAAATGCCCAAGACTTCTTCAGAAGACGTGTTCTTCTGTTTTAAATATTCATGTTATATTTTGATTCTATTTTATATATTCCTGCTCTTACAGTATACAAAAAAGATAAATAAAAAGGTGTTCTAATGTCTCAAGCACTCATAGAACAACAGTTTTTTTAAGTCTTGTTTATAGTCAGCAAACATTTGGCTAAGAAATGACTTGGTTCCCAATGATAAATTCACTAAATATCTGCTAGAATTAAAAAATACAAGAATTTGAAAACAAATCCATATTGAGAAATATGAAATTTCCTAACAGGTGGGTTTTTTTATTATTGTCACTTTTTAACTTTTATGTGACAAAAGAATTAATGATGAGTAATATATTTTCAAGAATTATTTAGATAGAAAATCAATGTTATGCTATCTCATCTAGAAAATGCTACCACTGTTGTTCTCGTTTCCTACTCTTTCCTTTAAAATCAGAATTTTCCTGTTTTAAAGCCCAGTCTATCTTTGTTTCTCTTTACTTCTCAATTTTCTCACTTACTTTACTTTATATTTTTCCTTGCCATGACAGAGATACAATAAAAAACTGAATTTATGAAAAACGGCACTTTTTACGTCCGGATATGGAAAGTTTTAACATCTGTGTATTTTTACAGGATTATCATACACTTCATTTTGCAATTCAATTATCAATATTTTTGTCTGTGTTGGCATTACTGGCTGACTGCTAAATTCAAATTAGCATGAGCAAAGTCTGTTTTTTATTTCTATTCTGAGCTGCACAAAGGTGCTTGGCTATACAAACCTGTAGGATGTTCCATACAGGAGCCTCAGTGTGTGGTGTTACAGATGCACTGAAAAGCTGTAAACAGACTGGCCAGGAAGAAAGTCAAATAGCATCATTTTATGCCTTTGGTATCAAATTTTCTTAACACTGAAGCAGAAAGAGTGAACCACATAACCCATTTTAGTAAAATTATTTGGGTTATAATATGCCACGTTGCATAAAGGTTTTTATTTCTCAGATTTGGTAGAATCCCAATGTCAAAGTCACATATTTAAAGAGTGTTAATGCTACGCTCTTTGTATTTATGTTTAAAGTCACCTGACTGTATTTGCAAGTACTTCCAGTTTGCAGTAAAACATACTACAAGAAGTGAAACCATCTGCTTTTGAAAACAAGTATACAGCTATCTTATATTCTGTATAACAAGAACTAGCCATTCTTATTTTTCTCCATTTAATTTTCTTTCCAGCATTGTCTCCTGGCTCATTTCTTCTTTCTCCTTGCATTCTCACACCTTCAGCTTTTATAATTCAATTTTCAAGTCCATGTATTATATGGTTACTCAGCCATTCATTTCTTTACCTTTCATCTCATCATTTGTTTATAAATCTGGGAACTGATCTCCCACACACCAAAACAACAGGCAGCCTGAGCACGTGCTTTAGCAGGGAGTTTCTGTTGCTCACCCCTCTTTTGCATTCTTTCTTTGGAGGAGAAGATATCAGACTCAGCAAGGAGATTTAATTCAGTAGAGAACATAGGAAAAAAAAAAGGAGCTGGGAGAAATTAGTGGACTGGAATTGAAGAAATAGTCTGACAAATGCAGTCAAAACAGTTATTAGAATGGGCCATATGAGTTTGAGCATTTTGCTATGGAAATCAATATATGGAGCACAGTAAGAACACAGTTTCATCTGCTTACTTCAAAGTACGTATAGGATGGTCAAATATACATGGGCAAAATATTTTATTTTCTAATGAGTTTTGGACTACCACTTGTAAAGTTTCACTTGTAGAAGCCTGTATTCAATCATTCCTTGAGAAAAAAGATAGTGAAACAGCATCTGCTGACTCTGAAATGTCCCCTTAGGAATTAGATTATCAGAGCCTGCTCATAGAGATATCTTTTGTGATTATGATTTATGCTGACCGTTTTAAATTGGAAGGTGCAGTTGACTGAAATGAGCTAATTCAATTTATAAATGCAGACTGCAGGAAAGAAATAGCTTTTTTAGGTCCAAAATCAATTTTATTTTCCTTAATTAGGAGAATATGTAAAGCAAATGTGGGGAAACAGCTTCTAATTTACAGTAAGAAAGTAAAAAACAAGTAGTTTTTAAGATCAGTCTTTAAAACGAGAAATAGACAGTTTGAGACTTGTTCATTATTCAGTATATATGATTCTGTATTTATCAAGCAAATTCTTTGTAATTAGATTACAAAGCTCAGTTCATTTTCAACTGCTTAAGCAGCAGGAAAAGAAAGCTAAACTAAGGTCAATGCATATGACATGGGCATGAATTTTTTTTTTTACATTTTGATATTTAGTGAAATATCAATCCTCACGGCAACATCCAGTCTGGTGGATTATTTCTCAGCAAATAGCAAAGATCTTGCACAGAAAAGAAACACAAAGTCCTCTTAAATACTAGTAAATTACATTGTTTATGGGATGATCCCCCATCTCACTGAAAGGAAAGTCTTTGAAAGGAGAGAACATGATCATTCAGAGTTAACAAATCAGGTTGTACATGCAGAATAAGCAGAAGATTTATATTCTCTTTGATGAGAAGAAGAAGAACATATTTCATATATACTAACTTGCAAATTATATCCGGCCCTTGGCATAACTGTAGTAATAGATTCAACCTCCATCAACAGATCGGTGACCAGAAGGAGATCTACGTACACTAATGGAAATAATGCAGATGCTGGGTAGAAACAGCAGTTTATGTCCTAGAAGCAACATTAAATTAGAGGATATTGGCCTCATGACACCCAGTCTAGAGTTCTGCATCCACTTCTGGGGTTCCCAGCACAGGAAGGACATGGACCTGTCGGAGGATGTCCAGAGGAGGTCACCAAGATGATCAGATGGATGGAGCACCTCTGCTATGAGGAAACACGGAGAGAATTAGGATTGTTCAGCCTGGAGGAGAGAAGGCTTCAGAGTGACCTAGTTCCACCTTTCAGCAGCTGAAGGGAGCCTACAAGAAAGATGGTAGAGAGGCTCTTGGCAAGAGCCTTTGCAGGACAAGGGGGAATGGCTTCAAACTGAAATAGAGTAGGTTTAGATTAGGTATTAGGAAGAGAGTCTTTACTGTGAGGGTGGTGAGACACTAGAATAAGTTGCCCAAATAAGTTGTAGTTATTTCATCCCTAGAAGTGTTCAAGGCCAGGCTGGATGGGGCTCTGAGAAACCCGGTCTAGTGGAAGCTGTCCCTGTCCATGGCAGGGGAGTTGGAACTAGATCATATTTAAGGTCCTTTCCAAACCATGGCTTTCTATGATTGTATGACATCATATTTGCAACTGCTTTCCTATTTCACTATAACCTGTATTGAGGAATAATACTAAACTGGGCTTAATTCCTTGAAGTCATGGGAATTGGAATGGCACTCTGCTTAAGCCAGATTCTTTGACTGTTGAAGGGGTTTCTTTAGTAACAGAATTTTAGTTTCAGCTCAAACAATATTACAAATACAAGAAGTGAAATCAACATGGATATGTTGAGTGTAGTCCATACCAGGAAGAAGAGAGCTATTACCTTCCACCAGCGTGGTGTAGGCGGTACATAGTATTAGAGAATAAAAGAGATTTTCCAAAGTATATAATAATATAAATGAAATAACTATGATGCAAAATTAGGTCTTTGAAGAGGATTAAGAAACGGCAGTGAGCCTGAAATTGCCATAGTGAGGCACTGTTATTTCAAAACCATGCTACATGGAAACTTGGAACCTTGCCCTTCCTCCACTGAGCTGAGACACATTTATTGGTTTGGTTCACTTTGCCATGACACTGCTGGAATTGAGGAGCAGTCAAGCTGAGATTCACAAAGAAAATGGAATAAATATAAAAGTTTGCACTATATAAAAATACTCAGTTATGTCTGCAAGAGCTCATACTGAAAACCACGTTACCAAAGGCTTTGTGACCTCCTTTGAAGTTGTGCTTGCGACCTGGTTACGGCAGTTTGGGGCTGGAGGCAAACTGTAAGTCTATAGCCAAGGACAGGATAAACCATAACTGTTCTCCAGGATTCTGACTTTGTCATCAGCAGCTTTTTTCATTAAAAATCTCTTCTTTGTTCAAGGTAACAGCAAGGATGAATGTCATGCATTTGTGTGCATACAACTTTCTTATAAATAGGAAATTCTTTGCTCCTGAAGCTCATACCTTTCCCAATCACATAGAAACTAAGATAACAATTTTTTTTCTTAAATAAAAATACAAGCAATGACAAGAGCTGCTAAAAAATTACTGTATTAAGATGATAACCATGAGAAGAAGAAAGCATTCCTATTATTATAGAATTTCATTGGAGAAATAACAATCTCAGAAGTAATACAGATCCAAAATCATGTTATTTGTCTGCTGTCGTTACCAAGAAATGCAAGTTTTACAGCATTTGCCCACAGCCAGAGGTTATTAGAAGGTTTCTAAACTATAAAAACCCTCTGGAATTCCCACCACCTCCCTCTACCTTAATGAAAACATGTACCACGACTTCCAGGGCAAGAGGTAAGGTTGCACTTCTTCCCCCAGGGGCTCTGTGAGGGAAGCTGAAGAGGTGCCAGAGTGAACAGAGCAGAAGAAAGCTAATTTTGCACATTCTGGGACTTTGCAATGCCAATATATGGTCTTCTAAATATACATTTCAAAGATGCACCTGGGTCCACTTTCAACCACAATAAAAGCCAGGAAGCAGCACCTGAATGAAGCTAGAATGTGACACACAGAGCCCTGAGAAACAAGCATCCAGAGCTGGGACATTTTGCAGAATGTTGACTCTTGGCCTGGGAAAAGAGGAGGAAGAGCAGCTCGTTGGGACTCTGCAGCATCTCTCTGTAACTGTGGGGCTTGCCTGCACTGTTTGGTGCTCATAGTTTTCAGAATTCATATTTTTCTCATGCACAATGCAGTCTGTGGCAGTTGCAGGAGTGTACATATTTGTCATTGTGTCTGCTGAACACAATTAAGTGCATTAGTCTCCATTATATTGTCATCTTCAGGTAGATTCAGGTCAAACAACACACACCTTTCACATTTTTGTGCAGGAAGACAAAAGTGTACTCTGAGACCACCAAAAATAAGGAGTTTTCATTATCAAACTCTTTCAGCAGCCACAAGTCATTAGTTTTGCCCTACATTATTTGGACATTATATTAAAAAAAAAACCCAAACCAAACAAAAAATCCCACCACCCCTGAAAAACCCAAACCAGCCACATAATTTGGAAGGTGCATGAACTGGCAGTCATAGATTGTTGCCAGCCCCAAGATCACAGCCACCCTTCTCCTCAGTCAGAGAAACAGTGATGTATAGACAAGAGGCAGAACAGATTCAGCCATCCGGGGACATTCAACAACATTGTTCTGGAGCGTGCTTTTACAGTAGTTGCAGACTTTTTGTTTGGTAATCATCTTTCCTATTTTAGATGTTTTGTATCATTATTTTTAAAATTAAAGTCAGTAATAAACATACCAAATTTACTTCTGAAACAGATAAACTTATGGAATAGCTTCCAGAGCCTATTATTTATTAACATATCCACACATTATCAGTGATTTTGGTTTTATTCGTTGATATTTTTCAAAGAAAAAAGATTTTAAAAAGCATTGCAATAGAAACATGAGACAAGAGGATAGCCACTATTCTGCCATCACAGGGACTCATGAGAATTATATCTTTATTGATATATGTGTATAATAAAGAACTATTTTAATGCCAGATTACCAAGTACAATGGAGTTTTCAGTTTGCACAAGCTGTCATAGAACGATGGCATTATTTGCAATGTAAATTTTTTACTCACAAAATGTTCAGCATGAAATATTTAAGATTCCTGGTAAGTTAATATTTTGAGAAAACACCTCTTATGTTTTCTCATTTTTCTGTAAATATTCCTGTATTTTAGTAATTTATTAAAATTTCAGAAGTTAAAGATTTCTACATTTTCTTCTCCAGCTGATTCAGCTCTAAGGATCAACCTTTGCTACAGTTACCAGGTAAGGTGGAACCCATTTCCTTCTAGAACAGTACAAAACTTCCCCAGGAGGTTCCAGTACCAAATCCTCCAAAACCAAAAATACACAACAGTATTAAGACTTAAGATCAAAATTCAATTTAGGCAACCAGGTAAGGGGAGACCACAATTAAAACTCTCTTGAATTTCTTATATTCTTGGACTATTGGTATTGATATGATATGCTAAGCTTCCTATTACCTGTAGCATGGGCAAGTTTGTAAGAAGATAGAATTTGAGAATATTATTTTATTTTTTTTAAAAACTGAGAGAAAATCAAATATTTAGTAAGATTCTAAATATTATCTAATGTTAAGAATAAAAAAAGCTCACTACTGCCTGTAGAGTCCTTAAAACCAGTGTTTTCAGAAATTTGCAGGTTACTTATTAACATAAATTATTGAATACTCATTTGCAAATCAATTGAAATGAACTACAAATTGGAATTAATTTTCTACATTATTAAATAAATATTTTTTCAAGTCTATGCCAATAAAAAGTTTAAAGATGAAGTGTAAATTACTGCAATAAAAATACTGAGATATTACAATACTTCTCATCCATAGTTCTAAAAGTATTTGAAAAGATGCTTTTTAATAGCTTCAATTTATCAAGCAAGTTACTGGAACCAAGACCTTGAATTGAATTCACTTGCATCTAAATAATGCCTACACAGATATGTTATCATATATTTGATATATATATATGTAGTGCTTATTATTGATTCAGAAAATTGAATATAGTCATTTTGCCAGGGAGTCCATATTATTGTTATTAATTATACAAAACAAAACAGCATTAGACAAGCCAAGGGGAGGCAAACACCAACTGCTTTTCCCTCCAAACTCTCATCTCCTCTGATACTGCATTTTAAACACCAGCTCCTCTGTCATGTTTTAAATAATGCCAAAGAAAATTTCTTAAGCATGAAAAGACTTTGCTTGAATCCAAATAAACTCATAATAATCACACTAACTGGTTTTACTGAAGTGCTTTTCATCAGAAAAGGGACATTTTACTTTATTTTCAGGAGGCTGATACTGATTTGATTAATATGAAGTGGATAATAGAATTTCCTTCTGGCCACAGAATAAACTTTCAAAAGCAGAATCCTCATGTTTTTCTTTCTTATTGTTCTTTAATGCTTCTAAGGTTCTTAAAAGCATAAAAATAATTTTGAGGCTATTCTGAAGATGTCCCTCACCTCAGAAATGAACAAATTGTTCACACAAGTAACAAAGATCCATCACATTAGTTAGAGATTAAAACACAGACTGAGATCCATTATCAGTTCTGCTAGGTCTGTCTTGTTAGTGCCAGTGCTCAGCCACTCTCTGTGACAAAAGTGTTTCCTGGTGTTCAGGTGAGCCATCCTGTGTTTCAGTTTGTGTCTCTTGGCTCCTGTTCTGGCAGTGGGCACTACTGAGAAGAACCTGGCTCCATTTTCTTTGGACTGTTCCTTCAGGTACGTATGCGCCCTTCCGTGCACCCTCTCCACTGTGCCCGTATCTCCCTGGTACTGGAGAGCCTGTGACTGGACACAGTGCTCTGGCTGTTCCCACATCAGTGCTGTGCCCAGGGAGAGTCACCTCCCTCATGCCACCAGCTGCACTCCTGAGTGCTGCCTTTGGTGCTGGCTCACATTCAATCTGGGATCCATGAAGACTCCAAAGTCCTTTGCTGCAGAGTTGCTTTCCAGATGGTCACCTTTCCTGCCGGCACACAGGACAGGCCAACAACTCCCAGTTCTCATTTCTAGGATTTTCTACTTAAACAAAGAGAAAAGTGGGGGGATTATCTGTACATGGTGTCTTTTGAATTTTGCAAACAGGCATTTCAATTCTTAAAAAAGGCAAAGGAGAGAAAATTACAACACAGCTGTGCAGCAAACTTGTTAATCCAAAATAATTCAAGAGGCAAAGATGGTTAATGACACAAAATTGACCACTTCAGATAAAACCCATCTCTTATTTGTGGTAATGTTTACTGATATAACAATGAGGATTACCCCAAATCAGTTTTACCCTAAAGAGGGTGTCCCTTTGATATTTACCCAAGCATAAATCATTGTATCGTTGATGCCTTGGACAAGGGCTGGACTGGGGGATGCGTGGGAGGCTCTGCTGCTGAGGCAGATGGGTCTGATGCTGTGCTGCCAGCCAGCTTACACAGCAGCCAGCTTGGGTTCAGCCTGCTGGGCCTCCTCTCACAGAAACCCAGCTGCACTTTTAATTCCTTTAGGAGGCATGACATTACCTACAAGATTCACACGCTGAATGCCACAAAAAACAGTTTTCTAAAAAGATTCCTTTGCTTTCCTTTAAAACAATCTTTATGTGTCTTGCCCGTGTATTCTTCCCTCCAAGGCTCCTGCCGTTCTGGGCAGGCATGCAAACACAAACTAGGTGAGTTGTAAAAGTTTTACTCGACGTGTTTGCAATTATTACAGCCCTCTCCTGTTCACAACACAGCTTCTTTAGCAGAAATAGACAGCAATGTTGTAAACCAGAGGTGCAAAGCAAAGTGGTCATGCCTTCTCACTCCCAGACAGATGCCAGGATAGTGCTGCTAGCCCCCTGCCTCTGCTCCTGCCTCGGGAGCAGGGGAAAGGCAGCACTCCTCTCCTCTGTCAGGCGTCAGAGCAGATGAATAATTTCATCTCTCCTTGCAATTATATCTTCTCCTTTCTCTTGTCTACTTAACTTCTGGAACAACGATTGCTTTTGTGACTTACAAGATACATGTTACACACTGTGTCTGGACCTCAAGTATAGGAAATGGAAGGAGCCATCAGGACTTTCAATATTCCTCCCTTTTCAATTTCTCAGGATTGGCTTACCACGCTTACAACCACTTTCCTGTTAGGGGTAGGATATTTTTTCCAGAACACTCCTTTTGGGTGACTGCAGAATCACAGCTAAGGAAAACAGAATAGGATTCAGCCTTAAGGGACAGTAAAACCTTTTCTAAATAGCTCGTCTATATGAGGGGCTCCAAAACAGCTTTAATTTGATGCTACAGGATTGCTGTAGTATCAAAGTAAAGGGTTATTTCTACTAAATATTAATCAATGCATTTCTTGAAGTTATGGTGGTAATAATCTTTTTCAATATCTTAGCTCATGTCTCAAAGTAAACCTTGTATTCTTGATTTCTCTCAGTTATAAAACTGCAATAACACATCCCAGTTTTAGTGAGCAGTGAAATCTCTAAATGGAAACAATTATGTAAATAAATTGCACAAGTACATGTGAAAGCACAATGAGGCTTTTTTCAGCTGATAAAATCATAGGAAGTGGGCAAAATAATTCAAAAAGTACCCTTGAAAACTGTCCATATAAATTAACATAGGAGAGATACTGAAGAATGAACACCTTCTAACTGACTTTATGTGTGAGTAACAGTACCTGTAAGGCAGAATGGTATCTAGGTGCCTTAATCTACATCTATGTGCAGAAAGGTACTCACTCTAAGATGAAAATAAATTAGTTAAGTTCTAAAGGAAAGAATTTTGTAAATCAGCTCACCTGACAAGATGTTACTCCCTGCATTTACTGCAGAAACCTTTATATGACTTTTACTAAAGGTTGGTCATCTGAGAGAAAATACCAATAAAAATAGTAAAATGTTAAAGAAATAACTTTTTAAAAATTATTTGTTCGAGTCATTAATTATATCTGTCAAAAAAAAATCTCTAAGCCAAAGCCTTTGATAGTTTGTATTGGTAGTTCTACGCTTAACTGTAAAAATAAAACATTTTCAGTCCTCCATTTGCTCTACTTACGAGAGTCTTATCCCCAAATATCAAAACACCTCATACTCTTCTTTTGCAGAATTTTCGTTTGCCTAAGCTTCTCACTGTAAGACAGCTTTGAATCACTTCTAAGTTCTCAGTAATTTTATTGTATTTGTGAAGACTTAAATGACTAATCCACTGACTCAGCAATGTTAGATTAAAATTATCTTCCTATCCTACTCTCTACTATCCTTACCCAGCACCCAAGGATCAAGCTTACCACCAGGGCAGAAAAACTAGGAACACTTCATCTAGTGAAAAACTGGACATTTTATGTGAAAAGCATGTTATTAAAAACTTGAAAAATTAAAGAGTTCTTAATATATTTCACATTTATTATAACAATAGCAAATATATATTCTAAGTAGGTAGAAGAAAACACTGCTGCCTTGCTTGACTTCATTGCATGAAACACCTTCAGCCTGGAAACAGGAACTTACAGCCAAATGATTCTTTGTTCAACTTATTCAGGAAAGACTGTTTGTCTAACACCCACTTTGTCTCCTTTCAAGCTGATGTTCTAAGACACTTGTGGCTGTCCCAGATAGTTGCTGCCTGACAGAATTAGTGCCCTCAAGGGAAGATTCAATTTTACAACCATTTTTGGCTGAAGCACCAGACCAGGGTACTGCCATTTTTCAGAAACAAGACCTTTAGTTTTAAATCATTCACATAACCACTGGCTGAGCTCCAGGATTTTCTTTTCTTCACCTACTTTGATTTGTGAGAAAGAATGGATCACCAAGAGGACCCTCTGGATATTCCTTTTGTAAGATCCCTGAAGTCATGTAATTAGTTCCAGCATAAAATTCTTTTTCTTACTACAGATGGCAACTTGAGCTTACAAAGGTCCCTTGCTTCATTTCAGTTGCATTGCACTTAAGACAAATGTTGAATACAAGAGTAAATCAGGTTCTTGCTGCATACTTTACCATTGGGTTCACTTTATAGGGAACAGAGTTTCACTTTTTGCTCTTTAAAGAGAATCATTACTTAGATATGTCTGTGCCTGGTCCTCTTTACAAAAATATCAGGGACAGTTTTGAGGCAGAGTCAACAGTAGTTTGGAATGGTGTCAGATGTCTGGGGGATTTTATTATTATGCATGTATTGGGCATTCAAAACATAAACAGTGCAAAATTTGCTATCTTGTTCATGGTAAAGTCATGCTGACCTTTTACTAAACAGTGGTGTGCTTAGTTGCTATTAAATCCATTTTGTCTTGAGTCACAGATAAAGTAATTGTGTCTTATCATTTTAATGGGCCCTTTCCCCCCCTGATTGTGATGAGGGGTTGTCCCACTCTGCTCCTTCTGACTTTGTTTATCAGCCAAGCACACTTGCTGCTGTCACTAGTAAACACTAATAAGAAGTAGATGGTACGTGATTAGTGCACATCTCCGATGGAAATCTTTTTCCTCCTGCAAAAGAATCCTTGGGACTGAAATCCCTTCTCTGTCATCATGGTACAGACACCAGCAGACAATGTATTTGTGCATAAACCAGTGAAATGGACCTTCAGGTTCTGCTGGGACCTCCTGCCACCGCCACATGAAGGTAGTTAAAAAGAAGTCCCTGCAAGCCTGTCCTACGTGGTAGGACTGAAAGGGAGTTTGAGGCAGCACAGGTTCATTTACATGTAGCTTACACTTCATTTTAAAAGAAGTCAAATTCTCTTAAACCTTTCTGAACTGGTAATTCTAAACTGTTGACAACAAAAGTAATTGCTATATGTAGATTAACCCCAACTGTTTGTGAAGTTCAACTCCATTTCCAGCTCTCTTTTCCACAACGTAAGCATTCCAGCAGATCTGCATTTCATTGCACAGATGGTCTCTCAAAAAAACACCACCACAAAAACTATTCATTGTTAATATGTTTTTGGTGCCAAGACACACAGAAGGTTTATATGCCACTACGGAAAGGTAAGACTGAAGTAAAGCTGTTTCTCAGGTAATAAGATCATCTTTTATTTCATCTTCTCTTTCACAAGGGTAGCTGTTACCCTGCATCTCACTAGGTGTACAATGGACAATATAAAGGAACTTTCCTTCTAGAAGCATCAGCACTTCTAACTAGTTTGTTAAACCAAACACGTTTCTCATGACCATTCTTGACTTCCCTAATAACCTGTCCAAATTCATGTAAGTCACAGCCACAGCAATCTGATGAGAAACATAGCTGCTAGCTCTATTCAGAGAGCTGAGCCAGGTTATTCCCATATAGGGCACAGTCCTGTGCTTGGGGACAGGCAGGCTCTAGTCTCAGATATTAAAGGCTCTGGGTCTGAATACAATCCTGTCAAGACAGCACATACTTTTATAAACCTAATCCTCATCCAAGTCTGGAATTGTCAATTGCTGCTCAATGCAGCACTCTTACCTATTGGGACAGGAGACTTGTCCCAGTAAGTCTGAAAAGATTCTGTGAATGCAAATCAACTTTTGTTTCAACCAAGACTGGGGAGAGGTTTAAAAGAGTGCTAAGTCATGGAAATCTCTTGTTTCTGCCAGGACAGCATCCATGAGCATGGATGTTCACTACACAGCAGTCCTCTTTGTTAATATTGGCAGCCCCACTTGAAGTTTTTGAAAGTGCTTTAGAATCAAAGAAGCACAAAGCCAAAATACCCATTGTGCTGAGGTGTCAGGCAGAAGGAAGACAAAGGATGGAGTGTCATTTCATGGTGACAGACAGCTGTGGCCAGCTGAAGTCACTTCCTCTTCACCCCCAGCTGTGCAGGCATTCCTGGCAGCCTCTCAGCATGCAACCTTCTCCTTTCTATTTCACCAAACCAATTAAACCAGTTAACTTGTAATTGCTTTTGTTCCTTGCACAGCATGCATGTGGCGACTATTCCTTAGTGCTCAGCAAGTTCTTGAGGATTTCTTTTTTAGTTTTAGTGTGATTTGCTGGTTCTGTCTTGGTCTGCCTGTGACAAGACCCGTAAGCAGGTTGGCCACACGATGTCTCCTTACTGTGTGAAGGGTGCACATTGGATACATAGCATCATTCTCCCCTTGGCAAGTGAGTGTGATCCTCTTTACACACAGCAGGGGCCACTTAGAGCACCATAATAAAAAAATAAAAAAAAAAAAAAAAAGAAAAAAAACCCACACCAGAAAACTTGTAGCCCAGGCAAATTCAGAGTGCAGGCACCAGACACGGTTGCATAAGACAGTCACAAATATCACAGAAGATGCAAGTGGCCTTTCTTAGCTGCTCTAATCTCTAACAACAGCTATTCTCATATCATGTCAGAATCCAACTCTTTCTTGCGGTATTTTTTTTCATACTATAAACATTTAAGAAAAAAAATCAGTTGAAGTACGTTCACATAAAGCAGCAGCGTGACTACTTCAGAGCCTACCTTGTCAGCTTAAAATTATTATTCCTTTCATTCCCATCAGATGGTCGGAATTCTGCAAGTGACATAGAGAGGATCCTTTTTCATTCAACAAGAAAAATTCAGCAGTAAGAAGCCAAATGCTGAACTGTGACTTCTTTGCCACAAAAATTCTATTTGCTACCTGGAAGAGGTAGTTCAGTCACAAACAGCACGCTGCCAAGGGGGCAGCTGGGTCAAGGTAGTGTTTGTGAATGGTTAATCTGCACTCATTTTCTTCTGTCTGCTGTGACTATTTCCAACCTGGCAGACAAGGAAAAAAAAAAAGAAAAAAAATTAAATGGTATTCCCACCCTCCCTACCTCCATAATCTAATCTCATCTTTATGGATTTTGTGGCTGCAAAAAGGGGTATTCAATACAGGTACCATTTATTTTTCTTGCAAGTATTTAACTTTTGAATCCTGTATTTATCTTAATGTGTGGACTTGCACAGCTAGATAAACCATTGTACTCCACATAGGAATATATACATAAATCACCACTTTCCACAATTAGCAAATTAATTTTGGCCTGAAAAATGTTCCGAATCATTAACTAAATTGTTTTCAATACATTGCAGCTATACTGTTCTGAGTGTACTGGGGCTGAAATAGAGCAATACATTAAAACGTGCAGAACATCTCCTTTATAAAGCAAGCATTAGAATTAATTTTAGAATAATTAATTTATTTACTTGTCCAGATCTTGTGTCCACTCTACTGGACAATCCTTAAAAAAAAGTAAGATGTTGAAGCAGAGGAAGTTTTGGTGAATGAAAGCAGATATTTTTTAGCCCAAATCACACACTGCACCTTTCTGAAAACAAAATTAATTTCAGTGATTAAATAATGACTAAAAAAGCAGATAGCTCCATTTATTAAGAACAGCACACAGCTCTGACTTTTCACTCAAACTGAAGTTCACAGAATAGCAATACAGACCTGGGAAACACAAGATCCAGTCTTAAAATTCAGTCTTTTCCTGCTCTAGCCTGTGATCACTCTTCCTGGGGTCCTGGACACCCATTTTGTTGGCTGCAGAGCTCTGGGCCTTGTTGTCCTCAGCCCTGGCTGCAGCAGCCCTTCAGCACTTAGAGGGGGCTGATAAGAAAGATGGGGACAGACTTTATTTTAATAGAGTCTGTAGTGACAGGACAAGGGGAAATGGTTTTAAACTGAAGGAGGGTAGGTATAGATCAAACAGAAGGAATACATTTTTTACAGTGAAAGGGGTGAAACACTGGCACAGGCTGTCCAGAGAGATGGTGGATGCCCCATCCCTGGAAGTGTTCAAGGACAGGGCTCTGAGTGACCTGGCCTAGTTGAAGATGTCCTTCCTTACTGCAGAAGGCTTGGCCTGGGTGACCTTCTCAAGTTCCTTCCAACCCAAACTATTCAATGATTCTATCAACCTGACCTGTATGTTCAGGACAAATGCCAAACCTCCCGAGACACTCAGCTGTGCAGAGGACCCTGCCCCCCAGGGTCACTGCAGGTCTCTCAGCACCCCACAGAAACTGTGACTGGCACTTACTGATCACCAATTCTGTAGTAAGTGTGTACATATGTACATCTACAAAACACAGAATAAAGACTTCCAGTCAATTAAATATCTGCTGCATTCTCGAGAACCGTAAGACTCCTATATTGCCCGTATTGTATAGACAGTTTTCAGGGTTTTTTCCTCACTTCCACTAAAAGGTTCACAGGATATCTTCATTAACACTTGTCCAGAACACAGACATTCACAAGGACTCACTTGAAGAGGCATGACTGCAGAAGAGTCTGTGGGGTGGGAAATGCACCCCCAAACTCATAAGATCCCTCTTATGAGGGATCTTATTATTCTTCTTATTATTATTCTTATTAATTTATTCTGTGCTTGAGGTGATGAATCTTTTTACAGGTCACCAGGCCACATGAGAGGAGAACAGCTTCCCCTGCATATCCCAGGCTGCAGTCAGAAGAGAGCAGTGCTTTTTTTCCTATTTGCTTACTGAGAACTAAAAAAGAGGATGGGAACAATCCTTCATTCAAAATCATATCATTATTCCAACATGTAGTGAAAAGCAAAATGGAAAATACCAACAATTTTACTACTTCTTCCCTTCACATTAGGAATGCAAGTAATTGATCCTTCAGGTTCCCTCTGGTTTTTGTTTTTTAGAGTACATAGAATATAATTTCTTCATGTAAAATACAAAATAAATTGGTCTATTTAACAATTTAGAAGAAAAAATTTTTAAAATCTACAAGTTCATAAATATATCTAAAATCAGGACACTGAATTTCTGGTCTATTTCAAATAATTATATGGAGCTAAGCATAAGAGAAATTCTAAAGGAAAAAAAAACCTAACAAAATACAATAAGGTTGTTTATATCATTGATGATACCACACTTGAATAATTCTTACAATTTAATGTTGATATAAAAGCAGCCTAAATAATTCTTTCAGTGAAGTAGTTTAGAAATAAAGATTGCATTCATCTTTAAATTATGTTGAAATCCTGTTTGAAAGAGTTATCAAAATAACACCTTTCAATGATGTTTTTATTTCAATAAATTTGTATTTCATGAACCAGATACAAATGTGGCTCAGCTAGCTGGCTTAATCCAGCATCTGTCTGGAATTAAAAAAAAAACTTCTACTTGACCATCTTAAAGTTCCCATTTTCACAGACAGTTCCTCTCTGTTGCTTTCTCTTATAACTTGATTGTTCAAATTCTGACACCAGGGGTTTAATGTGTGAGGGTTTTTTTCCTTTTTGTTTGACTGTCAAAAGTATTCCTCTTCTAGCTAAACCATATCTTCCATGTTACTGGTACTTCAAATTGTGTATTTTTGTCTTTGTTTAACCAATTATTTTATATATATAATTTTATTTGGTTCAGTTACAAAAAACCAGAATAGGTTATTTCTATTTTTTCATAGTATGTATTTTGTATTTTGTGGGAATAATAAAACAAATATGAAGCCAGTCTCCTTAAGATAGCACCACTTTTATTGGCAATAATACAACAGGCGTTAATTCACTACAGTTTTATTAGTAGAAGCTAGGTAAGAGCTAAGTAAAATAAGATTGATTTTCTCCTTGAATCCTCACCGCTCATTTCTCTTCATTAGACATTCAAATTCCACTGTGATGAGGGGCATAAAACTAAGACAGATTTTCAGATGGAAAGATCATTATATTCTTTCAATATAATCTCTGCTCAAGACCTCATCACAAAGTAATAAGGACTTTACTTTCAGGGACATGATGGAGGTATTTTTGTGACAGTACTTAGGAGGTTTGACAGCCCAGCTTCTGCTTGTCTACAGTAAGCTTTTTAAACATTTCATTTAAAGGAATGCAGTTATTTTTCAGGTTTCCTGAAAGACATAGGAAAAATGAGAGCAATCTGAACATGCTTAGATCATAAGAAATAATTGGATAGAGTATGAGCTATCAACTTAAGCATAAGGTAGATATGCAAAGATTACAAGGAAGCACAGCTAATGAGACGAGACTGCAGAATAGTCATAGCTGACTTGTGTTCTCAGCCCAGGTAAAGTGACTGGACTTACAACCAGACAAGCAGTTTCAAAGTAATTAAATGCTGGTGCTCTCAGCTGCAAGGTTGCCTCTCCAAACCCACAGCATTTTTACCAGCATCCAGCAAACTGCTAATAAGAATGAGGAATGAAACAGCTGGGGGCTGCAGAATCATGTTGCTATGGAAACCACTGCAGGTGCGTGGTCCAAGGAATAATAAACCCCAGATTTTTAGAGTTTATAAAAAAAAATGAGGAAGAAATGAAAAGAAGACAGAGAGAAATAAATAACACAAACCAAGGACATTGCAAACACTTCTGAGAGAAGGACAGACTAGTATTGTTAAATGGGACCTGTCAGAGAGCACAGTGCAGGGGACAAAGGGACTGAGCTGAAAGATATCTCAGTGCATAAGTATGCCAGAAAAAGGAAGAAGAAATCAGAACTAAAAAAAAGAAAATACAAACACCAGAGGGCACTGAAACAGAAATAAAATCTATTACAGGTCACTGTGTTCAGAAAAAACAACAGAAGAAAAGAACAGTTCAGAAATTGATGTGGGAATCAGCACCTCTTGGATTGCCTAACATAGTTCTAGTTCTCTTATGCCAAAAATCATTTGTACATCAAGTCTCCCACTCGTATAACTCATGAACCAGCCTTTCCCAAAATAACAGCTCATTCATCTATATACAGCACATTGCAAATCTGATGGATCTGATTTTCAAAGGTATTTAGAGTCCCAGTACTGTAGCTGGTGGGATTTGCTCAGCTCCTGAACAGGCTGAGCACTTAATTCGCATTCACATCAGTGGAACTGATGTTCCTCACGTTCACCTTGCCTGTCTGAGGACTACTGGCACCCTAAAGTCCCTCTACAGTGAGGGGAATGTGCAGCTCTAAGATTTACTGAACCAACCAAGATTTTAATTTGTTTCTCTCTCTCAAGTGACTCTGTAGGACACGTTATCAATACCATTTTTATTAAGATTAGATTTGTCTATGCAGATTCCTATTTGTAGAGTTTATGAGCAAAAGGAGGAATGCAGTCTGGAGATGCCAGTGATTTAATTGCAGGCTCACAATACTCATGATGCAAAAGAGAAGTCTCAGAAGACCATGATGTCCCCAAGCCCATTTGTGGTGATGGCTCCTCCACACAATGGCCGCACACTGCCCTGCAATACGCTTACCCTTCACAGAGCAGGGAAAGGTGGGCTACACACAGGTGAAGGATTCAGTCACCACGACCATCAGTGACAAGAGTTTTGATGCCTTCTGGTGACTTTTCTGACTAGGAGGAAACAATGTGCTGTTTTAAACAGCACCTTAACAGCAAATCCAGGGACAACAGCTATGGTACCAAGAACAGCAAGAGGTTCTGGAGGCAATATGCAAGTTACCACACAGAACACTAAAGAACTCCCTGATGGCACCCCCTGCATTTACCACTTAGAAGAAAAGCAGGACAGAAAGTAAAATCATAGTGCAAAAATGACAAATTAAGTCATAAGGCCTGTGTACCTTCAAATACAGAATAGAATAGAGGATGTCAAAACTCAAACAGGAAAATACTTTGGCCAGACTTGAACCAAGAGAGCAGGAAACTAAAAAAAAAAAAANAAGGAAAAAAAAAAAAAAAAAAAAGAAAACCCAACAAAAAAAAACCCAACAAAAAAACAACAACAAAAAAACACACAACAGTAAAACTCCAGAATCTAAACAAAACCAAACCAAATAAAACCCAAACAAAAATCCACCAAAACCAAACCACAGCTACATTAGACAGCATACTTCATAGGTTTTCATACATGCATTCACTTACTCAGCACGTCAAAAAAATGCAATGTCCTCTCCCCCAAAGCCTTAATGAAGTGGTTTATCTCAAAAGAGACATCACACAAAAATAAAATTAGAAAAAAAATGTTATTTTCAGATAACACATGAAATCCAAAAGATGCAAAATTGGGAGCGATGACAGAAATGGTTTAAATATATCATCCTAACAGCTGAAAATATAACCAGCCATTCCTGAAACACAGACTAAGACTAGATTGTCCACAGGGATGAAGCATGAAGTTAGAGAAGCTGTTAGAAATAGGATGGTCTTTTGAGTCATGTCCAAATAAAGAAGGAGAAAAAAAATCGAAGAAAAATTAAGGTAAGAAAAAAAATAGGAAAACGTTGCTGAAGGCATAAAAACAAATAGAAACTACTCCTTTATAGAAGTAGAAAGCCTGACAAGAGTGTCTCTAGGGCTACTAGACGATCAAGGTGTAAAAAGTGTTCAGAACAGATACAGCCTCAGCAGAAAATCTAAACAAGGTTTTTATGACTGTGCTTATCAGGAAAGAATCACAGTATCATAGAACATCCTGAGTTTGGAGGGACCAACAAGGATCATTGAAGTCCAGCTCCTAGCTCTGCATGAGTCACACAATGTTCCTGAGAGCATTGTCCAAGAGTTTCTTGAGCTCTGTCAGGCTGGTGCTGTGACCACTTCCCTGAGGAGCCTGTTCCACTGCCCAACCACTCTGGGTGAAGAACCTTTTCCTGATGTCTAACCTAAACCTCCCCTGACACAGCTTCATGCCAAGAAATCAACGGAGATAGAGGTTTTAAGGAGAAATAGACCAGTAAGGTCAGTGTTTGTATTGCCCAGACTGCATAACTGAAACTGCTAGAAATAATGCAGTTAAAAGATAAACAGATAAGTATCACGTATCTGAATAAATGTCAGGAACATGCCAAACAACCTCCAAATCATGAATGGTTTCCTGCGAGAGCTTAAGGAAGGTAAGATACATTCCAGAGTAAAAAAGTACTTACCTTTACACAAACAGAAATAAAAATAGATCAGTCACTAGGGAATTGAAGATCAAACCCTGATATCTGAAGGAGGAAAAAATTTGAAACAATTATTTTATAGCTAGGACATTATATTAACATGAGAATAAATATAAAAATGGATTTTTTAAAGCACATGATGCCACGGTAATGAAATTTACTTCTCCGACAGGGTGAGGTGAGTTGACTTTGTCTTGACCAGGAGCCCACTAAAGCTGCTCCAGCCAGGAGCCTTCTCCAACACAGACTTCGCAGGAGGTCACAGCCTCTTTCAGACATCTGCCTGTTCTCATGTGGGTCCCCCACGAGCTGCATGTGGATCTCTGCTTCCCCATGGACCTCCCTGGGCTGCAGGGCCACAGCTGCCTCACCATGGGCTGCACCACAGGCTGCAGGGGAATCTCTGCTCTGGCACCTGGAGCATCTCCTGCCCCTCCTTCTGCAGTGACCTTGGTGTCTGCGGGCTTGCTCTGCTTACATATTCTCCCTCCTCTCTTCTCTGACCACAATTTCTTCTGCACAATAATATCCCAGAGGTGTTACCACCCCTGCTGATGGGCTCAGCCTTGGCAGGGGTGGGTGAATCTTGGAGCTGGGTGGCATTGGCTCTGCTGGACATGGGGCTGCTTCTCACAGAAGCCACCTTTGTGGCCCCTTCCAGCCACCAACAACTTGCCACACAAACCCAATACACAGGGCTATCAGGCTAGGGGTAAGAAGTTTAACTTATGTATCTTGTCTATAGTAAAACTTCTGGAATTTGATATTTACATAGGAAAATTAGGGATGTATGGTTTAGGCGAAGGTAATATTAACTGCCTGCACAACCAAGTGGCAATAATAAGAAAACAACATGGTCATAGCATAGTTACTAATTGTTACTTTTAGCCTGGAATGGTGGGAGATGAAACAGGAGATCTGTTATAGGCTTTGAATTATATTATGCGTTTTCTTTAGTGATACGGTTGAAAGCAAAAATAATTTGTGGATGCTGAAAGCACCTTAAAGATTCTCAAGGACATGGTTACAGCCCCTTATCAAAGAAATCCCATGAAATTTAACCAAAAAAATGGTACACCTGAGAAAGAAGAATGAAAGTAGTAAATATAAAAATGAGACATGTTTACACAGCAGATCCACTGCAGAAACATAGCTGAGGCCACAATAAACCACAAATAAAATCAGTTGAGAGCATGAGTACAGAGCAAAAGTAATTCTCTAATGAAGGTGGAGAAGTATTTCATGAAGGCTGTGAAAAGTAGCTGTTCCATTCTGCAAAGTATTGACAAGACCGTAACTATGGTACAGTAATTCAAATAAAATTTGGCAACTCAAGGAGAAACCAAAGAAGGTGTTCTAAAAGTAACATGAAAAAAAATTAAGAAAGAAAAATCAAATAATTATATTTGTTGAAACTAAAGACAATGTTTGAAAAAGCCTTTCAAAATATAAATTTCATAATAATGAAGGAGGCAACAATGAGGTATTTCCCAATATGTAAACAGTTAATTTGAGAAATGGATGTTTTTCTATTACAGTTTTAGGAAAATTAAACAAAACAAATCTTTTCAACTTGATGTCAGTTAAGTACTAGGAGTAATTAAACATGGAAAGTGCCTAGCACAGCTTCTAATTTGGCCTCTATTACTGTCACACCACTGCTCGAAACAGAGTGTCAGGGTAAATACCCACCAGAGCAGAGCCCAGCTCCTGTCTGTTGTCCCTGGGTTGACTTTCTCAGTGATGAAGATGTTTGACCTGGTTTCTCTTTGGTTAATGACTGGGATGAAAAAAGATCTGCAGGGAATTTATTTGTACTATGTATTTGCAATTGCTTGCTTACAAGAGGCTGTGAGTGCTATTTTTAAAATGACAAACTTTAAGGGCAAATTAGCTATTTGCTAAATGCATCAGACTTTGAGTTCTGATGTTAACATTGAAAATAGCACAGCAGCAGAGTGGTAGTAGATATAGTGTGCCACTTACTTCTGACTTACCAAGGGCATTGTTTTTTCAAGATTTTTCATTCTAGATAGCAGATTTCATTACCTTAACTACACATTTTGCACTGTGATGTCAAATTAAATACCAGAACATCCCTGAAAACATGAATTTGAAGTCAGAGAAAATAATATCTAAAAGTCGAGGATAAGGAAAGGGCTCAATTAAAAAAGACAGATGCATCTTACAGTTCAGTATAGAGATCATACTCAAGAATAAAGTGATACTTGACAAAACTTAGGCTGAGCTAGAATTTTTTAAAGGTATTAAATTTTGCAAAAAAACCCCAAAAACCACCAAGACTTGGTACTACAAATTGGCCTAGGGTTTCTAGAGAGATGATGAATATGGGGTGGGAAGGTCAGACAGCTTAACAGGAA
The DNA here is from genome assembly GCA_013398275.1 of Promerops cafer. Lineage (NCBI taxonomy): Eukaryota > Metazoa > Chordata > Aves > Passeriformes > Nectariniidae > Promerops > Promerops cafer. The sequence goes on along the minus strand of VZSE01007029.1, from coordinate 512,604 downwards.
TGGAAATGCACACACCTGAAACAGGGCAAAATCCCAGGAAACTCCCTGCCCACTGGACAAGGGACTTCATATTCTGTAGTGCAGAAATGTGACAGGATTACAATGTGGACTTGTATGTTCAAAATTTAGACTTTTTAAGAAGTCTCTCCTACATAAATTTATTTCCTGTAAGGGATAAGCTTTTGTACTGGGTACATATAAGACGAGAATTGGTAAAGGGGAAAAAAAAAAGGCTATCTTGGTTCAATAATATTTTAAAGGACTTTGTAATATTTTACAACAGGGCAGAAGATGACACAGGATGTCCTTTCTGTTTGCATCTTGGGAAACCAATCAGGTTAGAAGCTGCCTAATCAAAGTATTGTGGGGCAAAACTGGGAAGGACATTAGCTAAGAAGCCACATTAGTAGCCCTAAAGAAAAAAAATAAACCTAAAGCATGGGCTGATCCTCTGTCTAATAAATCCAAGACTGGTCCAGCTGAAAACTTTCAGAGGAGAAATCTTTTGTCAGTCAACCTATTCCTGCCTAGGACCATTCAGGCCTGCAGCTTCAGACTCACAGGAATCAGCAGGCCTAGGTGGGAGAGGAGACGTCACACCAGTGTTTGGTTAAACTCAGCCTAGCCACAGGAACAGCTGACACTACATCCACCCTTTTATGAGCAAGAGCTTTCACCCATCTTTTTGCTGGCAGGCTACAGACAGAAGGTTGGACGAGCTCTGTTCCTTCCAACAGGTTAATAAGTTAGTTCCAGGCCAGACAAATCATTGCTAAATCAAAGTAGAGACCTAAAACGTGTGTAACACCACCTGGTTATTGGCAGATAGATTATTTCACAGTACCCTCCCAGGCCGAGCCATAAACTACTCACAAACACACCCTAGGATACAAGCCATGAATTCATAGCCCTAGGGTCTGAAGATCATCTTATTTTATTCTAAACATCTGTAAAAGAGATTTTGGCTGTTCGACACAGGAATATCTATAGAATTTACATAACACAGATTCTAATGCACTTCCAGCACCAAAAATTAAAAGAGCTTTAGCTAAATATTCCAGAAGTGAAACAATGGTGTGTATTGGGATTTTAAATCCTCTTTGCCAAATAAGCATTAATTAAAAATCCTAGAAACTCATAAAAGTAACAAGTTGTGGTAAGCAACCTGGAGAATAAAACTCATATAAAAATAGCTGCTTGAATATTTGAAAAATCTAAAACAAAAGAAAAATACAGGCTTGTCTGCAAGAAACTGAAAGGAAAGTAAGGCTACATTCATTCATTTGATTTTCCATCACAAATGTCTGGAATAGCTCTAAAAAGAGCAAATTTCTTCCATTTGTTCAATAGAAAGATGAGCCAAAGGACCCGTTCTTTCTTCTGGTGAATCTCTGGAAGAAGCATCCATGATCTGAGTGTGTATTTCCTAGTGGCTGCTCTAAAAGAGAGGAACAAGCTGGCTAAGCAGCAAAGTTTCTGGACACCTCTGGAAAACCACCTTATTCTCACTCATAAACTCTACATATAGGAAGCTGAATACATAAGCAGTATCCAATTTATAAAATTACATTGGTAGTGTAATGTTAGTAGTCTTAATAAAAATTTCATTGGTAGGGTATCCTGGAGAGTCACTGGAAAGAGAGAAGACAATTCAAATTTTGGTTGGTTTGGAGCTCAATATCCTCTACAATTAAATTGTTTTTCAGAGGGTGTTTCAAAAAGTGACTACTAAACAAACATTAATAAAAGTACTGTTACAGTTTTGATACACAGAGTACTGTTACAGTTTTGATACACAGATATTCCCCTACTTCAGATTGCCAAATTTTTGGTAATGCTAGAAGCTGTGAATGTACATCACTGCAGCTAAAGTAGTCATAACAACTGCTAAAATTCTCCAGGCCAGCAAGGAAAAATCTTAGCATGCTGCAAGGGAACAAGCAAACACAAAGCCCTCCTTCGTCTGCCCCACAGTTCACTTTTTATAGTTCACATTGTCTCCGTTTGGGAGGAAGTGAGTTTTTTGGGAAGTTTTAGTCAAACCAATCAGTGGTCAGATTCGAATATTGACACCTGGTGTG
>VZSE01007029.1:457118-509915 GCA_013398275.1 Promerops cafer | reverse complement strand
TTTTTGGCACTTGGCAAAGCATCCTTGAAGAACCCTGAGCAGTTTTGGTCCATGGACGGTGGTGAGAGCACTGTACATGGAAGGAGGATGTCACCATGGCAGAGTTTCTCCAGGCGGTGCCATGTGTGACAAGGAAACATGGGGAGTTTCAACCCTGTTTCGTGGGGAGGACTGTGGTACAAGAGAGACTCCTCTCTCCCCTGATGGACTGAGAATTGATTACTTGAGTGTTGGTAACTTAATCAGGACTCCAAGATTTTTGTCTCACTGTGCTTTGGTGAATTTGGGTGGGAGGAGGAGGAATGTTTTAAAAAGTGTTCATTCTGTTTTCCTATGTGTTTCTGATTTTAGTTTGTAGTTTAATAAAGCTTGTTATTTTTCTCTTTTGTTTCTAAGTTTAAGCCTGCTCTGCTCTGTTCCTGGTCACATCTCACAGCAGTTAGTTAAAGAAAACACATTTTCATGGGGGCACTGGCATTGGGCCAGTCCCAAACCATGACACACATGCAAACCAGTAACTGCAGAGAAGGAGGGGGGCAATTTCATCCTGTAAGGTCAATGTCTCAAAGTTACAAATGTATACAGCAATGCAAACTGATCCGAAGCTCTTCAGGGCTGGAAAAGCTGCCAGCTCCAAGCACTGAAAGCTAACACCTGTGAAATCAAACACCCCCAAACAGCTCTTTTCCACAGCACTGCTAAATACTAGTTCTTAATCGAGGGGAGAGCTCTCAGACCTAGGGTTAAGCCAAACTCATCAGTAAAGAAGGGCTTTGAGATGTTGGCTGTCAACCACCACTTCCCATGCGTGGCTGTGCGACACTTCTCGGTAATCTTCAGTGCCAGCTCTGTAAACACTGGAGGTTGTGTTGTTCAAGCTTACCCTAGGGATGCCAGGAATTATTTCACTCTTTTCCCCACAGTTACAATATTCCTCTGGTTAAGTCTTTGTAGGTTTGAAATTTGATCTGATGGAGCATAGAGCTGTTTTAGGATTACAAAATCCAGCTTGCTGATTTCTGTTCACCTGCAGATGAAATCCTTAATTTTTGAACTGTGATCAAAACCAGAAGCTGAAACTAGCAGCTACAATAAGTAATATGGTAATGAAAAAAGATCTTCCCCACTAATTTTAGTTGTTGGTACCAATTGGTTTTCTCTCGGGACACATTACATCCACAGGACAATAGATCAGATCAGTAAGAACATTTACTCAGGGCTGTCAGCAGAAATTGTCAACAGCATAGAACAGCACCGAGTCCCTGCTGAAAATCTCAAATGTGACAAAATGCTGTGAAAAACAAATGAAATATGCAGAATATTGCCAGTGCTTTCAGTCACAGCAGTGGCATGGAATTTAACACAGAGAGACAATTCTGCTCCCTGCTTTATTCCACTGTTGATAGTCCTGAAGACCTTGAGGCTTTTCCAATAGTTGTTCGATACATTGAGATCAGTGAGAACCTGAGTGAGAAAGGAAACACTTTCAAAGGTGCTCCCTGCATTTCAGGCCTGAAATTTAAGAGATGGAGCTGCAGCTGCTCACACTTTGCTTTGTGTTTAAGGCATTGCTCTTCGATAAAGCTAAAACTAAGACACTGGCATAAACACGACCTGTGCTCTCTTCCCTTACTTCTCTGACTTTTCAGCTTACAGGATGGAAAACCCAGCTTTTAAAGTCAGTAATAATTCACTGCATTTAAAGCAGAATACAGAGAAGTTATCAAAATACCAACTATTTTTAGAGGTCTCATGTAGGCAACTGAAAAGCATTTTAGTGGTATTTCATGGAATGAGTTATAAATGTGTTCAAATGCTGCTATAGCTAGTAAAATGCTAAGTGCGAAAGTTAATTGCTTTACCCTCTCTTTTTAAATGCTGACAATTTTAGACATAAATATGATTATTGAATGTTAAGAAGAACAGTCCTCTGGCTTCAGAAGACTGATGGCTGTACTAAGACTTAAGCAAACTAACCTTATGAGTCAAAACCAAGTCTCTTCCTCTGTTTTTGCTCCTAAAATATTGTTTGATACATAGTGAAATCTGAAGAAATATCCTGTTTTTCATGTCCTCCTGAAGGCCACTAAGAAAAGTTCCAAAATAACTTCCTATTCTTTTCTAAATAAAGATGTTCTTAAAGCTGTCACTGATATTCCTTCATTTCCTCTGAAAGAAGTAAAGAGCCAGATTGCCCAGATCCAGGGCATGAGCAGAGCGCTGACATTTAACCAGAGGCAGCATATCCTTCCTGGTCAGTATATTTTTCTCTGATAATTGTCACATAAGACTAAACTTCAGTTTAAACTAAGAGTCCTTGGATAAAGGTAGTGAAAGAAACAACTCTAATTTGGTGAAGAAAACCAAAAAAGACATCTTCAGTATGGTAAGGTTCATGTTGGCAAAGCCAAGCAGATGCTGAGCAGAATCTGTGCGAAGATCATTTTGTCACAATGCCTTCACTGTTTCTCTAAGCACATAATTTCTAACAGATAATGTAAATATTCTGTTGCATGTAGGTGCAGAGCTTTCAGAGTATGAGTCTTTACTGGGGTGTCCTGGGAATACTACCATAAAAAACACTGCCATCTAAAAGCAAAATAACCTGAAGGAATCAACAAGTAATTAAAAAACCTAGAGTTTTAATTACAAATGGTAACTTGCAGTCCCCTTCATTCATTTGCTTTTGCTTATTGCTCATTTCTGTGAGCAAGATATAATACTTTCATTCCTCTCCAGACCAAGACCCTCAGATTTCTGAATGTAGGAGATGTTTTAGAAAATCCTACAATTAAACTGACCTGCTTGGTGTGGTCATTCCAGGTGTTCTCCATCTTTATGCTCAATAAAAAAAACAACCACAACACTTAAACACTTACCTAGTTGTTTTGTTCCTGTGGAGACCTATCAAATCATTGAAGAGATATAGATTATACCAGGGTATGACACTAACATAACCCAAAACTTATAACCTTAAATACCTTGAATCTTGAACCATCTCAAAGTGGACTTCATATGGTAAGCAATATCTCACAACCACTTCTATTTTTTCATCCACTTATGTCCAGAAATTTTGAACAGTCTAAGAAAGTGCCAAAGACTGAAAAAAAATCACCTCTTAGGAACATTTCTATTACAGAACAGGTGTGTAATTTTATAGCTCCAAAGTCCAAAGTCACCGAGGACTGTTTTCACTCTACATTTCTCTGCAATGCCTTTATCGCAAATAACAGAATCACAGAATCACTTAGGTTGGAAAAGACCTCAAAAATCATTAAGTCCAACCTTTGACTGATCATCACCAGGGCAACTAGACCATAGCCCTAAGTGCCACATTCAGTCATTTCTTCAACATTCCCAGGGATAACTCCACGACCTCCCTGGGCAGCCCATTCCAAAGCTTAACCACCCTTTCAGTGAAGAGATTTTTCCTGATGTCAAACCTGAACCTCCCCCGCTGCATCTTGAGTCTATGCTCTCTTGCCCTGTTGCTTGTTTATTGGGAGAGAAGACCAACCCCCACCTGGCTACTACCTCCTTCCAGGTAGTTGCAGGGAGTTCAAGTAGTTTTCTCCCCTGAGCCTCCTTTTCTCCAGGTTAAACACCCCCAGATCCCTCAGCCACTGCTCGTAGGACTCACTCTCTAGACCTGTCACCACTTCATTGTCCTTCTGTGGACACACTCCAGCACCTCAACATCTTTCTGCAGGGGCCCAGAACTGGACACAGGACTTGCGTTGTGATCTCACCAGTGCAACACTTAAATCATCACTTTGACAAAATAGTCATTATGTGTCTAACTGAGTGGAAAAGGTCACAAAAGAAACATCCCAGGACTGGACCTTAAACTGCATTTCTATTTCCTTTTCAAGATTATATAGGATACTGCATGTATTCACATAGATATTACTGAAATTTACATTCAGATACACACACACACTCTTGAAATTTGCATTTGTGTCCTTGTTCCTCTCTAGCCAGAGCCAGTGCAGATGGTACTATCAGAATAATTAAAATCACCCCCCTGTTTCATTCACAGCTTGTGTTCTTTATTGTTCTCCCATTTAGACTAAACTCCTTCTGCTTATTTGTTTTCAAACATTACTTTTTATTTAAACAACATCTATCTGTTTTGCTCATTAGAATAATTATTTTACATGCACATTAGGCAGATGAAGATTGTCAAGGAAAAAAGCTGTTGTGAATGTTTTTGTACCTGGATTATAAAGGCCATGTGGCTATAAATCAGAGCTCTATGTGGAGCTGGTTTTCCCGTTACTGTTCCCTGAAAGCACGGGAAGCTTAGGAGGGTAGTCTAAAAGGACATCCAGAGACGTTCAGTGTGCCAGCACAGCATGGCAGAAGATGCTGATGTCAGAGCAAGTGGAACACACGTTCCAGTGGTAATCAAATTCTTTACGTTAAATTTTATTTATGATGAATTTTCTCTTTCTTCATTCCTGTACACCACGAGGGATGAGGAGGGAGAGAAAATCAGGAGTGAAACTCAGCATGGGAAGACAGGAGAGGTGGGTGGAAGATGTTTTAGTATTTGGTTTCTGTTTCCCATTAGCCTATTCTGGTCTGATTGTCAATAAATTAATCTGATTTCCCCAAGTGGAGACTGTTTTGCTTGTGATGGTCAATGCAGGGTGATCTCTCCCTGCCCTTATCTTGACCCAAGAGCCTTTTCATATTTTCTCTCCCTGCACAGCTGAGGAGGGAAATGATAGAACAGTTTTGGGGGGCATCTGCCACCCAACCAGGGTCAACCCACAACACACACCAAAAGTTTCCACTAACTGTCACTGATCTGGTACTGAGAAGTGGCACAGGAAGCTGGGATATGGAAATGAATGGCTGTGCAAGAGGGAAGCTGTCAGGTACTCTTTCATCTGCTCCTAGGCAGCTTCAGAAAGCAGAGTCTATTTTTAGGTAGAAATGCTGACCAGGTTGTCAGATCCAGCTATGATTGAACTGGACATAACATCAGAATTTATCTTCTGTTTGCACAGCTTAGTGTATCCCAGGGAGGTTCAATCAACATGATAAAATACCCTGCTTTGTTCAACAGCAGAGTCATTAGCACAAGCACCAAGCCATCCCCTCTGTTAGCCAATCTCAAAGCAAGTGAAGAAAAATGACAGATGAAATTTATCACTATAAGAAGAAATCAAAGTAAATAAGATTTTCATGTTTCTGAATGTCATGGTAGACAGAAAGTCTTGGAGAGGGATTTTTTTTAAATAACATTTTAGTTGTCATAAGTTGTAGTTAAACCCCAAATTTCCTAAGCACTATGGAAAGATGAGGCTCCGTCCTTTTCTTGCTAAAATCTTCCTCAACTACAACAGGATGCTCATTCACTCTGCAAACTCAGTACTGCATCTCCACCCAGTGCAAGAGAGCATTGCTGAGGACAAATACAGAAGTTTAAGGCACTGAGCTCTTTTGGAGAATAGAACCATGTCAGCAGATGTTTTAGCCAAGCTAAAAAAGTAGTCTATTTCTGACCATCCAGAGGACCTTTATACTTCTGCTTTTACCATGTGGCTCATCTTCAGCAAAATAAGCTGGCTGCTTTCAAGTGCAGGCAGTTGCCAAAGAGATTCAGGTTTACTATTTTCTGTGTCTACAAAAGAGGACTAATTATAAAGGCATCAAAGTGCTGTTGCATTAAGGGTATAGGAATTTATCAGAACATTCCAGCAGGTCCTCAGAGATCAGAGGGGTGGTAATGAAGACAAGTTTTTGAGAACTATGGCTTGCTGAAAAACTGTTGAAAGTCTTCATGAAGCATATTGTCTGGGTGATCAACTCCCACTGAGTCACAAGGTTCAGAGTGGACACCCTTGCCAAACTTAGCCCCACATGTCACCAATGGTCTAAAGTTTTTAACAACACTTAAACTTAACAGCTCTTAATCTATAGCTTAATTTAAACAATTTAATGAAAGATTCTTGTAGAATTTACCACAGCACAATGGTAACTCACCTATAGACCTAATTTACTTATGAATGTAATAACTTAAGAATGTAATAACTTAAGAATTTAAGAAACATTCCTAAGACTGATGTGTTCATACTCGCACACAGAGACTTAAAGGAGTATGTACTAGGTATAGATATCCCTGTGAAAAATTCCCCATAATTTCAGGGAAGTACTCGCATTGGACGCCTTTGGATCTTCTCAGGGGGTGAAGGTCCTTGAGGAGGGGGAGTATCAGCCCAGGCTCTGTCAGCTTCTGGCACAGTGGTGTCTCACTCAGAGGGAGAGGCTGTCACAGCCCACTGTGGTCTAGGACAGCTCAGTGGGTCTCCCTTGGGATCATTGTTTATAGGGTCACTAGAGAGTGGGCTTTAGTCATAGCAGTTTCCCATCCTGACTACAGTTCGGGTCCGTAACTTTCTTTGAAAGTTCAACAACAAAAATGTTGTTCCATTTGGGTTGTTACTCAGGCAGGAAAAACAAGTTTCTAAGTCTGTTCATTAAAACCAGGAGCTCATCAGACAGTGTAAGTTCCTGGGAGCAGAGAGTGTTCTGATACACTCAAGAGGAGCTCAGCCAGCTGCTGTTCATCAAGGCTGAGGCCTAATGAGCAGTTCTGAGATCACAGTGTGGCCCAAAGAGGAGAGGGCGGTTTTACCACCACAGATGTACAACAGAAATATAATAAGAAATGAACTGTAATGAACATAGCAATTTCAGATTACTTCTACCACTGTGGAAAGGGAGCTCAGTGTCAAATGAAATAATCCTATGCAAACACTACCTCAAGTGCTCAGTAAGAGTTAAATAATCAGATTGAGAAACATTTGTAGGCCACTAGAACTTTTTGGTGGAACCTTTGATACAAGGCACAGCTCTGCTCCTGCCTTCCATGTCTCAAAAAATACACTAAAAATACAAAATATTACTGTGTTTTTGCAAGTGTAAGAATTCTTACCCCTATGATGCAGGTATCCATATTTGACACTGCACCAGCAGAATCCCAGCTGGCTCTGCTACCGACTGTGCCAAAATACCACTCCCGAGATTGCCAGCAGTCTCGGGAACCCGTGCAGTTCAGAGCTGCTCCTCTAAGGCTGTAGACGTTATGGGGCTGAGGTTTTGAGGCAAGAACTTGGAGAAGGCTCCCTCTTGTTCAGTTTCTCAGCTTTATTGTCCCAAGCCAGGGGATGAACAAGGAGAGAGAGAGAGTGAAGCCTGCTCTTTACATTTAAACCCAGGGGGAGTTACAATTCTTTACCAATCAGGTCACAGTGGGGAGGGGAGAAAGGGGAGACCCATTTCTAGCACCCTATAGGAAGGGCATGGGGAGTGGGAAGGGTCACTCAGACCAATGGGACACTGAGGCACAGGGAATTCTCTGGAGCTAGGGGTAGGAACCAGGTGAGATTGACATCATGTATATGAGGTAACAGGTGTGGCCAGGGGTAACTGCCAGCAGGACTGGGGAGGGGGGAAACCAGGGTGAAATGAAAACCCAGGGGTAACAGAATGAACCATGGGGAGGGGGACCCACCAGCACACATATTCATAGAACAGTTTGGGTTGGATGGGACCTTTGACGGTTATCAATGAGCAGGGACATTTTCAATTGGATATCAGGGCCCCATCCAACCTGACCCTGAATGTTTCCAGGGATGGGACAGCTACCACCTCTCTGGGCAACCTGTGCCAGTGTTTCTTCATCCTCACTGTAAAAATCTTCTTTCCTATATCTAATCTAAATCTACCGTCTTCTACACTATCATCCTCTGTCCTATCACAACAGACCCTACTAAAAACCTTAGCCACATATTTCTTACAAGCCCCTTTAAGTACTGGAAGGTGCTATGAGGTGTCCCTGGAGCTTTCTCTTCTCCAGGCTGAACAACCCGAGCTCTCCCAGCCTGTCTTTATGGGAGAGGTGCTCCAGCCTCCTAATCATTTTTGTGGCCTGCTCTGGGCTCTTCCCAACAGGTCCATGTCTTTCCTGTGCTAGGAGTGGCCATACTCTGGCACCAGATCGCCACTCTCAAAGCATCTTCTCACTGTGCAGAATGTCACACAGAGTAAATCACAAAAACTATCATTATACAAGGAAAATATCCAAATCATATGTAGCCACCCTACTCACTGAATTGCACTGTTTTGTTTATAAATAGAAGTGTCTACTCTGCAAGTATTGCAATGTCATACTGGCTATACTTAGTATTTCCAGCAGAAAAAGAAATTCTGAGTCATGATCTTTCTTCCCCAGTCTCTGGTTCTAATTATTCAAAAGAAAGGTGATATATTTTGCTGCTTTGCTCTGTCTCCCAAGCAGCTAAAAGCTCCTTAAAGATCCAAACACTATCAGTGTCTTTCAGACAAAGGAGGATTAATTGCCCTAGGAAGCACTGCTCTTGGAGACTCAACTCAGCTCTTTATTCACCTGCTTTTGGGAGCAGAAATATCTCCAGAACATGGAACTGTTTGAGGTAAAAAGAAAAAAGAAATCCGCTTGCGCTGTATTATGAACAAATCCCAACTGCAAATCAAATAGACAGACAGATCTGAACTGTTCAGTGTTCAGTGTAACAATAACCTGGCCAAAAGTACTACCAAGCTGACTTTCTTAACCTTTAAAAAGAACAAAAGAAAGCAAAAACCAAAATCCAAACCAAACTCAATAGCACCTGCTAATGTATCCTGCTCAATCCCAGAGTATTAAATGTTATTCTACAATACAGAAGATACTAAAAGGCTGGCACCAGGATACAGGTCCTTGTTGTGTGCCTCTTCTCTTTTTTTCTTAAATGTTCTTTGAAACATACACTAACATAGGCTGATCATTTTGGATATATATACTAAAATAATACTTTTTCTTACAGGTGAAAGTTTTGAACACAGAATAAATCAGGAATCAACCAGGCTGCAAGGAAAGCATTTATCATGGATTTGTAATGCCAGCAAACCAGAATATGGACAGGAGATAAATAACACTCATTCGAGGTTTATCTACTACTCAGTTTTAGAGTGACACTAAACACAAACTTCTCATGATCCTGAATGAGAATGGTCAGAAAATTAAGCACTGGACTTACCAACCCGAGAACAAAACCTGCAGACCAAAATGCTTCACTGTAAACTATTGAAAAATCTTCTGCTGAATAACTCAAGGTTTCCTTGCTGGAGGTGTACATGTTGTTTGTCCACATCCACTGATTGCCACTTATATTACCTTTTTTAAATTTCTCCTTTCTTTCCTCTGCAATTCTGATATACTTGCTCTACTAGTCTGGGGCTCTTGGGACTGCTAACATAAGAGAACAGAATTAAGGCAATATAGCTGAATGATAGAAATTGGAATTTGGAATGCATGCTAATACATGGATGATACAACCTTCCATAAACACTGAAGGACAGCTGGGACTAGCAAACACCAAAAAAAAGTTAACAATCTGAAGAATTAAAGCATTGTTGAAAGTCTCATTACAAATCCTGTGCAATGTGGGAAGTAAAGCTGACATCTGAGCCATTTTCACAGTCAGTAAAAGCTGGTAAAACAAAGCAGATCCCAAGAGGACAAACAAAAAGCTTTTCAACATGGGAACAGCCAACACAGTCATCCTTGGAGGTTTTCCAGAAACAACTGAATGTAGGCTGGAACAACCTACTCCAGCCATACAGGCATCCTGCCTTAAGCAGGAGGTTACATTACATTACCATAGAGATTGCTTCCAATGTGTATTATGTCCCATGGATCTTATAACATATAATGTTTCTGTACATTATTACATCAAAATTAGAACACAAGATTAGGCAAAATATTTACAGACTAATTTTAAGAAGTGTCTATAAACATGACACATCAAACCCTTCAGGTAATGCAGTGTAATAGACAGTGCCCTTGTTAAAAAAACCTCTGAAAATAATAAAAAATTTGTTCTGTCTTAATAAGACAGAAGGGCATTTGGAATCAATGCCTGGTAAAGTTATGGAGCTCATTCTAAGAGATATTTGAGAACACTTAAAAGACAATGTAGTCACTGCTCACAGCCAGCATGGTTTCATGAGAGCAAAGTCCTGCTTATCCAACCCAATTTCCTTTTATGACAAGGTAACCCACCTAGTTGATGAAAGGATGAGCATCGTAATCTTTTTGGATTTCAGTGAAGTTTTTGATACTGTCTCTCCTACAGGAGAGATCTCTACAGGATCCTTCTGGACAAAATGTCCAGCATTCAGCTGGATAAACTCATCATGGGATGGGTGAGCAACTGGCTCATGTCAGTCACAAAGGATCACAGTGAATGGGTTGACATCAGATTGGTCACCTGTCACGAGTGGGGTTCCACAGGGCTCCATCCTCAGCCCTGTGCTCTTCAACATCTTCATAAATGACTGGGATGCAGGACTGAAAGGGATACTGAGCAAGTTCATAGATGATTCAAAACTGGAAGGAGCTGCTGACTCCCCTGAAGGCAGAGAGACCTTGACAAATCTAGAGGGATGGGCAATCACCAACCATCTGAAGTTCAACAAGAAAAATTCATGGATTCTGCACCTGGCACAGGGCAATGCTGGATGGACAGACAGACTGGGGAATGAGAAGCTGGACAGCAGTGCCACAGAGAGGGACCTGGTGGTCCTGATTGATGGCAAGTTGAATCTGAGTCAGCAGTGCTCTGGCAGCCAGGAGGGACAACCCTGTCCTGGGGGCATCAGGCCCAGCATGGCCAGCTGGGAAAGGGAGGGGATTGTCCCACTCTGCTCTGCACTGGGGCGGCCTCACCTCGAGTGCTGGGGGCAGTTTTGGGTCTCACAATATAAGAAAGGCTTTAAACTATTGCAGTGTCCAAAGGAGGGCCACGACAATGGTGAAGGGCCTTGAGGGGAAGCGTGTGAGGAGTGACTGAGGTCGCTTGGTCTGTTCAGCCTGGAGGAGACTGAGGGGAGACCTCACTGCAGTCACAACTTCCTGTGAGGGGAACAGGAGGGGCAGGCACTGATCTCTGCTCTGTGGGGACAGTGACAGGACCTGAGGGAATGGCCTGAAGCTGTGTCAGGGCAGGTTTAGGTTGGATATTAGGAAAAGATTCTTCCCCCAGAGTGTGGCTGGGCACTGGAACAGCTCCCCAGGGAAGTGGTCACAGCACCAGCCTGAAAAAGTTCAAGGAGCATTTTGACAATGCTCTCAGGCACAGGGTGTGACTCTTGGGGATGGTGCTGTGCAGGGCCAGGAGTTGGACTCAATGATGCTTGTGGGTACCTTCCAACTCAGTATATTCTGTGATTTTGCAAATATACACATTTATGCAATTTTTCAGAACTCAGGAAAAATGTAAGTAAATACTTTGAAAGTACATTCACAAAAGGTGTCAACAAATGTTCAAGATTTAAGATGGGGCTTCCCAAATGCTGGAGAAAAATCTCTCTTAGACTTCAGCTTGTCCTCATGAATAAACATCACTAAGGAGAGACAGGAATTTCAGAAAAGGCGCTGAAGAAAGAAAATATTTATCTATCTAAAAGGCTGAAAGAAGAGATAGTACATTAAATGCAAAATATTTTATTTATTGCAAACAAAAGCTGTGATAACAACATTGCACAATACTGAATTTTAATGTTTTGAAATTCTCAAAAATCACTCTTGTGACTTTTTTCTCCATATATATCTTTATAATTATATTTTTACATTAGTTTTACATTATGACAAGAGTAAATTACTTACAGAAATTAAGACAAATTGTTTATAGCCTGCCACCTTACTAATGTTTTATTTATATGTAACCAAGTATAACCATTTAACTTTGATCTGAAAGGATGATCAGATTCAATGCCTTGCTAATCATACAACAGAATGATATAGTCTGCACCAATCGTTTTTTTAACAATTAGAAGTATATGGGAATTTACTGTGTACTGCACATTTTCTACAAAATGTAGGTAATAACTCACTTTGTTACTTTACTAGAGCAACAATTTCTCCCTTTTGTGTAAGATAAAATGCAGACAAATGCATAAATCCAACATTTTCAGATCCAGTGCTGAACAGCCTGGAGGGCAGTAGTAAAAGTCCTGAGTGCAGGATGGGTCCCTCGATGAGCCATCAGGAGGGACCCAGCCTCTGCACTGAACCCTGCTTCCTTAAGCTGTTGTGCAATTTCCTCCACATCCCAGCCTCCCTGTGCCTGGTTAGCCAGGAGGTGGTCAATAAGGCGTGGGCAGAAGGCAGTGGACATGCACTTCACCACCAACTTGGCGTTAAGGAGCGAGGAGAGTATTTCAGCATCACAAGTGGAATCATCAACCTACAAAGAAAGAGAAATTCAAAGTAATTAAAAATTAATTACCAGATACAACCATCAGCCAAACATGTCACGACAGTTCTGACTGCACAGTGTGACCTTCAAAGTGAGAGGAGTACTCCCCACGGATTAACTACAGGGATACACGCTTTGCATATGTCAGAATATGTAAAGGTATGTCTTTAACAGTCATTAATATAAATATTTGACCTGCACAGAGTTAAGGAATAAGAATGCTTAACAACCTGGGATTACACCACCAGCTTTATAGACTTTTCACAGGTTTTCACTCCCAGTGCAGCACAGATCACACCATTTAGCTCCATATCAAGAACGACACTCTGACGAAGGTCAGAGCAGAGTATATTAAATTTTGGTCACTTTATATTAATATATTACATTAAACTTCACATGTTAATATGACAGGCAACATTTATAGACTCAATCAACACCCACAGCAAGGATGAGATTTTTAAAAAAATTTAACATATTGAAAGATGTGAAACAGAGCTGCTGCCTCTGAGAGACACCCTGGATGCCACAAAATATGTGGTTACTTGATTTATGAGAGCATAACACTCTCTTGAGAATCCTGTCTCTAGCTTTACAAATAATACTATAGAATACTTTAAATTCTATTTCAGTTCATTTTGGTATGTCCTTCCTGGGTTCTTCGAAATACAGTGCTGTGTTAACTTACCACTTAATGAAGCACAATTGAACAACCGTGTATGACCAAAAAAGGGAAGGGACCCTACCCAGAGGGACTTTGACAAGCTTGAGAGGTGGCCCTGAGCAATCCCCATGAAGTTCAACAAGTCCCAGTACAAGGACCTGCATCCGGGTCGGTGCAATCCCAAGCACAAGTACAGGCTGAGCAGACAACTGAGTGCAGCCCTGAGGAGAAGCACTTGGGGATGTTTGATGGGCAAGAATTTCAACATGACCCATCCATGTGCTCTCACATCCCAGAAAGCCAAACATATGCTGTGCTGCATCCCAAGCAGTGTGGGCAGCAGGGCATGGGAGGGCATTCTGTCCCTTTGCTCTCCCAACCTGGAGTGCTGCATTCAGCTCTGAGATCCCCAACATAAAGACATGGACATTTTGAAGAGAGTGCAGAGGAGGCCACCAGGACAATCAGGGGGCTGGAGCACCTCTCCTACGAAGACAGAGGGAGATACTAAGTCTGGAAACATTAAGGCCTTGGAGACACCTCATAGCACCTTCCAGTACCTAAAAGGGGCTACAAGATAGCTGGAGAGGGCATGGGGTGACAGGACAAAGAGGAATGATGGAACTGTGAAAGGGCAAGTTTAGATTAGGCATTAGCAATGAATTCTTTACTGTGCGGGTGGTGAGGCACTGGCACAGATTGTCCAGAGAAGCTATAGGTGTCCCACTCCTGGGACTGATTCAAGGTCAGGCTGGATGGGGCTTTGAGCTACCTGGTCTAGTGGAAGGTGTCCCTGTCCATGGCAGGGGGATTGAACAAGATAATCTCTAAGGTCCCCTCCAACCCAGACCATTCTGTGATTCTATGACAAAAAAGGACCAAAGGAGAGCTAGACAATAATCAGTTTTCATTTACTGCAACTTACCTTGGTAATTATGATACACTTATAAAACAACCTCCCAGTTTAAAAGGAAGAAGAAAATTGTCTGGTTACCTTCTGCTTAATTTTCTATAAAAATTATGTACCATGGTACCCTGCTACCATGATTGGTACCAGGGTACCAGCAGGTAATAAACACCCTATGATAACAGTTATTTAGCACCCTTGAAGAGCAATTCAGCTGCTACACAGGACCACAGGACATGACTACTGCATAAAGGGTGATTGGCAGTGACACTACAGTTGTAACCAAGCCATTTTTACTCTAATTAGCACAGCAGAAGGTCCAGTTTACAAAACAGTTCTAGGAACCATAGAGATGTCCAGCCTTTAGGCTATCCAATCTTAGTCTTTAATTATTTAGTAACTGCCAGAAGTTAACTACAGCAATGTTTTCCTGTTGAAGACAGGCTGATCATTAAATAAAATGGGTCAACAAACAGCTGAACATGAGCCAGAGTGTGCCTAGGTGGCCATGAAGGCCAGTGGCATCCTGGCTTGTATCAGCAATAGAATGGCCAGCAGGACCAGGGCAGAGATTGTCACCTGTACTCGGCACTGGGGAGGGGGCACCTCAAATCCGGTGTCCAGTTCTGGACCTCGCACCTGCAAGAAAGACACTGAGGTGCTGGAGCATGTCCAGAGAAGGGCAACGGGCTGGGGAAGGGTCTAGAGACTGAGTCATATGAGGAGCTGCTGATCTGGGGGTGTTTATCCCAGAGAAGAGGAGGCTCAGGGGAAACATTCTCATTCTCTACAACTGCCTGAAAGGATGTTACAGTCAGATGGGGTCAGCCTGTTCTCCTAATTAACATGTGACAGGACAGGAGGAAGCATCCTCAGGTTGTGCCAGGGGAGGTTTAGATTGGATATTAGGAAAAAATTTCTTTATGGAAAGAGTTGTCAAGCATTGGAACAGGCTGCCCAGGGAAGTGGTTGAGACTTGGTTTAGAGAGGACTTTGCAGAGCTGAGTTAACAGCTGGACTTGGTGAGATTTCACAAGTATTTTCTAACCTAAACAATTCTGATTCCAAAATTTCTAGTGTTGGCATCTTGCAGCACACCATGCAGCACACTAAGCCATTATCCAAACAGCTGCCATCTCTTCTGAAATGGGACTGAAGGGATATTCTCTCCCACCTCGAAGCTCTGTGTGCTCTATTCTTAACTTGTATGTAGGATGAAACTTTACACGGGGCTTCACTGTTTGATTTTATGAACATAAAATGCAAATAGTAATTACAGTAGTGAGATTGAGAGCAGATGCAAGGTTTAATTTAAATGTTTTTAGGCTACTATTCATTTAAGGAAAAGTGCTATAGATTAGTGTGATTTCATATACCAAAATCCTACAAAATTGAGAGAGACAAATCTGAAAGAAGACCATTCCTAGCATAAACCACTAAACATCTGAACAATACTGTGGAGATGGAGATGGAGATGCCCATGCAACACACAAGCAGAGAAACCTGTCTGCACTCGCAAAGAAATGAGATCAGTGTGGTTTCACACATAACAAAACAGCTCACAAAAAGGCTCCTGGGTTGTGCCCCACAGCTCATCCTTAGGCCCAAACAGATCAGTAGGTTTAAATTGATTAACATTTCCCATTTTCTGACTTGCAAACTATCTGAAGACCTTATAAGGAAAAGGAAACTTTGTAATTTAGTTGTCTCCAGGAAACTGGATGGAGACACATGATGGCAACCAGAGCTGTGAACGCATTTCATGCAGTTAAGGCCACTGTCTGTTCCACCATTCTTTGGTCAGTCCATGTAGAGTCTGGCCGGTGTGGGAAGAACACAGAGACACCAAGGTTTAATGAGAATTGCATTTAAAAATAGGCAGCAAAGAAAGCTCAACTGACTACCAGTTTTACAGCTCCAGATCATGTCAATTTTTTGGGTATCAATTGCACATGTAGAGACATTTCTAGTCATTAGTTTTAATAAAAATAACAACCTACAGAGATTGTCAATGAATTGCTACATGTTTACAAACCGTAATTAAGACAGCTAATACACTGAACAGCTTTGTTTAAATAGAACTGTAAGATTTTTTAAAATTAAATCAATGTCAATGTAGCTTAAGACTACATTTTTTTAAAATTAATTTTAAATCAGAACAACAAGCATTAAAGTAAAAAAAAAAACAAAACTACTAAAACAATATAAACGGCAAACACACAAAGCATGTATTTTTGAAGAAATACACCATAGAGAGCATAGTAAGTTTTTGATGCAGGAAATTGCTCAACAAAACTGACTCTCCAATCTAAAAAAGAGATTGCTTAGAGGGCATAGGGCAGATAGCAACATCGCTAAAATTATAAAGGGATTAATTAAAAACATTATCTCATTAAGAAAGTAAAAAAAAATATGAAGCATCAAATCAATCTAGTGGGATCAGATTATGAGAAAATAAAAAAAATACATTTTTTTTTCACTGTTGAATTCTCTGTCAAATGATACTGCAAGATGTAAAAGCTCATCCAAATCTAAGGAGAAATTGCACAAGAAAGAAAGAAAGAAAACCACTGGCAATTACTTAGCAGATACATAGAGCTGAAAACAACCAAAAGTTTGGAAAGTAATATTTCAGAGAAAGAGCCTGTACATCTGCCCTATTCATATTCCTCACTAGACTTGTAATTCTTCCATCTGTTCAAGACAGGATGCTGTTCCAGATGGAATTTTGATCCTCAAAATGTTACATTTAAAAAAATATTAATGGAAATCAACCTCCAGAATTATTTTTGCTTGCCAAACATACCAAATATTAGCCTACAGTAGATACAGACTCCTAAACGCACTACACTTTCATTTTCAAAATCACTCTTGACTCTGTAAGACAGTAAAACCCAGCAAGTAAAAAACAACCACCTTACAATCCCATTTTTAAAAAGCTGTTTTTTCTGGGCAGACAGCTCAGTCAACATCTTACTAATGAATCACTTGTGATCTGCCTGCATATGCAGAGCCCTTGCTATCCCAAAACCCTACCTAGGCCATAAAACTAAGACTATTGCTAATCCCTGAATCACAGTTCCAGTGATATGGAATGCAGCTGACTGCAGTTTAAACAGGTCTCAGAGGTATCTTCTGCACAAATTAACACCCAACCACTTTCCATACTATGTGAATAAACTATGACCCACAATAATGACAGAATCAGAGTGTACATGTTAGAGAAAAATCATTACGTCTATCTAGAACTCCATGCTAAAGGTGATAAATTTTTCATTAGAGTAAAATATGGAAGGTTTAAATGGGAGCAACTTTCATTTTTCATATCCATCCCTCCTTCAGCACAATTTGAGAGTGTAGATTTAGCATGATGCCCACACACAATGTCCATGGTTACAAGTAAAAGATCTAATGGGGATAATTACATTAAGGAGAATTGACTTCTTTTCCTTGGCTTTCCTATTTAGGTATTGGCTAATATTTGCTTTCAAGCACTGAAGTGTAGGCATTCAAGTGGTACCTTTGCTCTTATGAGAGCACTCGGGAGTACTGCATCCAGGTGTGGGGCCTCCAGCATAAGAAAGACATGGACTTGTTGGAATGGGTCCAGAGAAGGTAATGAAGACAATCTTAGGAGGGCTGCAGCACCTCTCCTATGAAGAGGAGATGGATAGAGCCAGGGTTTTCAGCCTGGACAAGAAAAGGCTCTGGGGAGACCATACAACAGCCTTTCAGTACAACAGAGCTGGAGAGGGATGTTTTACAAGAGCATCGAGTGACAGGACAAGAGAAAATATCCAATCTAAACCAATCTTCTTACTTTAAATGGTTTAGTTTGGATATTAGGAAGAAATTCTTCACTGTGAGGGTGGAACAGGTTGTTCAGAGAAGTTGTGGATGCCCCAGCTGTGGAAGTGTTCAAGGGCAGGATAGGCTTTGAGCAGCCTGGTCTAGTGGAAGGTGTCCCTGCCCATGCAGGGTTTGGAACCAGATGATCCAATTGCCCATCAGCATTGTTTGAGCAGGTTTCCAGAGGCTCTGGTATTACCAACAGGCAATATTTCACCCATAACTTCTGCATTAGAAAATCCACAAGTTATGAGAGATATGAGCTGCTGATGACCCAGCAGTAAAAGAACTGAAACCGCTGTTTCCCAGGGTATTCCCTTCTCCAGTACTATTTGAGATGGAAATGCTTTTTGTTCTATTCCTTCCTGGAGTATGTATCTATAGAACAAATAAATAAGGGGAAAAGAAACCAGTGACATAAAAAACTCTGGAAAAATAAACTGAAGAAAGATATTTTATCATAATCACCATTAGCTTATAATTTAACTATTTCTTTTAAAGATTAAGCCCCATTAAGTGAGTAGCCATAAATGGCATACACTGGAGAACACTAGAAATTCCATTATCCCATACAAAATTAGTGACTTTTCATATTACATTTCTCAGTAAAACATGTTATGAAGGTACACTCAGTACTTCATCACTGAAATTATAACATGCAAATGAAGCCAAGGTAATTTTTCAGACTACAACATTTTTCTTGTTCCAGTTTCTATTAAAGTATTGATTGAACAAGTATTTGCACTGCTTATATTAACCCTCACTTGTTAGCTATTTTAACATTATAGGTACCAACAGGCAACAGAATATTTACTTGCCCTCTCAGATGCATAAAAATCAGTTTTCTTCTCTGAAAGATAACCCAGTGCACAGACAACACTGAAATCCCCCGTGAGAAACAATCCGACTTTTAAGGGTTCTTGTAATAAGGTTATTTAGGTAAACTGATTTTTTAGATTACTCACACAGTACACAACACAGGTGAAAGAACAGTTATTTCTGTTACTCAGAAAAGACAAGTGGCAGTTCACTATAAGATACACAATAAAAAGAGGGGTCTGCAATTTCAAAAAAGCTTACACAAAAACTTGGTTGGTTTATTACAGGCAAAAGCTGTACAATTTCTAGTCTCAGCACTTCAGCATCATCCTTAACTGTAAACATCCATAAAGCTGTCAGCAACATACAACAAATGGCTAACTAATACATCCCATCAGCAAGCAAGTGCTGTATTTTTCTCACAGCCATGTTTTGAGCTGTGTTAGCACTGGATTGGGGAATCAATAGCTATGATTCCCCTCTGCCAGATGTTATTTGTCTGTTTCCTGTTTAATGTAAGCAGAAATGGCCTTCCTATGAAAAATTAATTCAAAATTTGACAAAAAATTAACAGTCTGAATACTGTTTTTTAAAAAGCAAAAAGTAGGCATAGAAAATTATACTGAATAAAAAACATTGCCATAGCTAAGTAATATATGCACTTTCAGTACAACAGCAAATAATGTAATCATAAGAGATGCATATAAAACAAGGAGTAAGAGGTACTTTTTATACAATATAAGAACAGCTTTTACATTTAGCACAGCACTCTTCTGTATTAGCTGCTTTTCTAACACTGTCACATTCAAGGTACTGGCTAAGCTCTATGCCTGATGTAATAAAGTCAACAGTTAAATCTTCTTTGACTTAAAGTAAAACATTAGACCAAAGCTAACTGCTTCAAAAATTCTAGGTTATTCAGCACTCTTACAGAACTATGTGCTCAAATTAATATTGAATTTAGAAGGAAAAATTAGAAACAACTTATCAAGCTGCCTCCTGTGTAAGAAAGCCAAAAAAATATTATATTGGGCATGCACAGGTATATAAAGTGCTTTATACTAGCAAGAAGCTAATAAGGTTCCTGGCCCTAAAACTCCAATACAATGTAATCAGCCTAGAGTGTAGGAAACTGAAAGCTGGAGCACACTAGAAAGAAATGGCCAGTTTAAAGAGCAATACAATTAGTAACCATTCAGAAAGTGCTACTGCACAGCATTATGCTTTAAAAATAGTTAAATAAAATGTACTCGGACACTTATTCCTGCTGACAAGCTTCAGAATTAGTCACTTATACAGCAGCCTTCATATTTTAAGAAAAAAGTCAATTTTAAAAGGCTAACAAAACCACAGAGATGGGAAAGTGCATGCATATATCAGATTATCAGATTTGTGC
This sequence comes from Promerops cafer, assembly GCA_013398275.1. Lineage (NCBI taxonomy): Eukaryota > Metazoa > Chordata > Aves > Passeriformes > Nectariniidae > Promerops > Promerops cafer. The sequence continues at coordinate 489,990 of VZSE01007029.1, read as the reverse complement.
TTGCTTTTCAATGAGAACATCTTGTTTAAAAGTTACCAAAAAGCCTTGTTTTGTAGAAATAAAATCTAAAATTGCAGGTGGTAAAAGAAAACAATCAATGTACTATTGTTTTGGTGGCTAATATTTATACAATTGTTTTGTAAAAAACTCAGAAAATTTGTGGTTTATTGGTGTAAAAGAAAGGGAACAGGAACATCTAGGTGTTCTTAGCTTAGATACCAAACTCAAGTAGCAAACACTCCAAATTCAAACTGGGTGCTAACAATGGCATTAGAATTTTGGTAGAAGCATGTTACATATAGTATGTCCTGCTACCTTCCAGTCTACTGTTGCAAATTTTCATAGAGAACATGTTAAAAAAGCTGGTGCTTCTTCCATTTTGGTAACAAAGTCCTTCTGAAGGAAAATCAGCAATATGTGAAATGGAGCCTGTGCTTCCAGATCCATTGCTTCTCTGGTTAGTGTTCACCAGTTCTGGAAAGGAGATGGATCATTTCTCAAACCTCTCAAAGGATGCAAAAAGAGAAAGCTTCTGGAATACAATATGGGTAAGAAAGAAAGACACAGCTCATGGGGACGAGAGACTTAAGGGAGAATTCTGGGAAGAGCAGGATGGAGAATATCTTTCCTAGGTAACAGACAATGGTGTAAAAGTAGAGGATAGGATTTGCACATTTTGTTGCAACCAAGGAACCTGAAAACTTTGTGACAATCAGTATAACTAGAACAGAGGATATCCCTAGAAGGAAGTTATCATTTCAATCTGAATCCCTACAAATCACATTTTTAAAGCTTTTGTGTTTGGGGGATATTTATTTAAAAATACACATGGTTTATTAATTTGTTTCCATGTGGTCAGTTTCATTGTGAAGTACCACATGGAAAATATAACATAAATTATTATTTTGTATCATAATACACAACCAAAAGCTCCCTAAGATAAGGTGCAGAATTCAGAAATATTACAGATGAGGCTTTCCTACATAAATATTGTAATTCTGGAAATTATCAGTGCAGTTAATTCAGTCAGAGGAGAAAGCCATTCTCTTTCATGAACTGGTCAGAGACAATTGGTTCCTTCTCTTTTGTAGTACAATGTTAGATTGCAGACCATAGCTAACATAAAATCCAAGAAAGTGAGGCTGCACATGCACGAGTTCAGTTAAGAGCTTCAAAAAGTTTTAAACTCAGCTCAGTTTTCAGATAAAAGATAAAAGATGATATGAGGCTTCTGCCTAGGAGACTAAATTTCATCTTCTTAGGTGTACCTTCTTATTTGCTGAAAAGCAAATACACAGGGAAAAGACAGTAATGTAATGTTATATAGCAATTGACAAATATGCATTAATGTCCTTCAGTTCTTGTCCAAAGAAAAAGACAGTATTTAGGTTTCTTCTCCAGAAACTTTGCTACAGTATGGAATCAAGCCTGTTTAGAATGGCATGAAAGTCCCTGAACATACCATCACATCAAAAACTGTGACATAACAGCTCTCCAAGTGTATATAAATAGATGCCACATTTATCAGAAACAAGCTAAGTCATCTAACATACCATTATCACTTAAAAAACCCCAAAGTGAGGGAATATGAACACAGAGGTAACAATCTACTTCATATATCAGAATAGTTTCTGTTCTACCACACTGACTTGAAACAGCACACTAAGTAATTTAAAGGAAGTGCTATGAGGTTTAATCACCTCAAGTATGTATAAAGGCTCTTACCAGCCCTGTGTTACTGCTCACTGTGGACACAATAGCAGTGGAAAACTTTAATAATGGGAAGTCTCAGTAGTCTCTGCTTACTACACGAAGATAAAAGAGCTAACTTATTACCTCAGCCTCTGAAAGGTTCTCCATTCACCTGTTCATACCTTAGCAACAGCTGTTATCTGCTCCAGTGCCACAGCATGAAGGTCTTGGTCTTTGCTTTCTACCAGCAGTTTCAGGGATGGCAGCAGGAGGGACTGGTTAAGCAGCAGCAAACATAATTCTTTTATACACTGAAATGAAAAGTAAATTCTCTCAGTGTGATCTCTTAAGATACTAACATCATCATTCACAATAAAATTTATGAAAATTTTATGTCAAATGCAAAATGAAAACCACACTTCCACAACAAATGAATTCCCTGCTGGAAACATCTCCTTGGAAACTTGAGAGAACAAATTTAAAAAATGTGGAATACTGGTTAAAGTGCAACATTTGTTAGATTAAGACAAGGCAGGTACTGAATCACCATTACAACCAGGAGTTTTACTGAAAAATAACAGAGCAATCCCAGCTCTCTGTGGGACTAATATATTTGTGCTTACTGAAACACTGCAAAACACAGGAAGAAACATTGATGGACACCTGTGACAATTCTGTAACTCAATTATGCAATCAGAAAAGTAGAACAAAATAAAGAGGAAATAACAGTACATACCAGAGTTGAATAATGCTTCTGTTGCAAAAAGCTTCAAAATTTTATACAGTATTTTATACACAATTAAAGTTTAGCAAATTAACCTCCTGTCATTCATCTAGTTTCCTATATTTGATAATACAGCATAAATTTAGCATGACACAACTTTGAGACAAAACCAGTCAGAAAATACCTTCTGAAATAAAAACAAAAACATCCCTCAACAAATCTACTATGCACTTCCAAAAATTTACCTTGTCCCTTAGTTAAAAAACCAAACAACATGTCCTACATGTGAGCTGTTTTATCTTCCTCAATATTATAGTGATTTGTTCATTTATACAATCCAAAAATATTTCAACCTATGAATAATATTATAAACCAAATTATAACTTCCCTTTCCCTTTCTGTCATTTCTGAGAATTTAGGTTGCTTGTCACAACCACTTCCCAACGAGGCTCATCAGAGATGTCCCATTTTCCAAGGCATTTCACACTAGGGATTCTGGATATTGACTGTATGGTAGTTACATTGAAAATGGTAACCATCTCTTAATAGATGCTCTCTGTTTCACTCTAACAATTTGAGAGCAATTGTCAAAGGAGCTCATCAGCTAAATATTAAGCTAAGAGAATGTACATCATGTATTTTTAATGTATTTTGAAATTAATGATAACTGTAACAATTTAATGACCAAGATGATCCACACATTTAGTAGCATATTTTCAGTACCTGTGAGCCGAAAAGCCTAAATATTATTTGAAGATGAGGAGATATTAAATACTCCAAATGTAATGTACTGCACAGACACCTGGCTTTGCTTGGGACAGGGAGCTCTATACTTGCTCAGTCTTTTCTAAATTTACACCTTAAAGAAAAACAGCCTAGAAGAATATATTCCATCACACTAAGCTCTGAGTCACTAAGGCAAGCCTTGTTCTCTTATTCTTATTATCTTTAAATTGTATTCAGTTCTGCTACTGATTGTCGATGCTTAGAATCACACAATATGCTGACTGGAAGGGATCCACAAGGATCACTGAGCCCAGCTCCTGGCCCTGCACAGCACCATCCCCCAGAGTCACACCCTGTGCCTGAGAGCATTGTCAAAATGCTTTGTAAACACTGTCAATCTTGGTGCTGTGACCTCTTCCCTGGGGAGCTGTTCCAGTGACCAACCACCCTCTGGGGGAAGAACCTTTTCCTAATATTTAACTTAAACTTCCCCTGACATAACTTCAGGCCATTCCCTCAGGTCCTGTCCCTGGTCACCATAAAGATCAGTGCCTGCCCCTCCTCCTCCCCTCACAGGAAGTTGTGACTGCAGTGAGGTCTCCCCTCAGTCTCCTCCAGGCTGAACAGACCAAGTGACCTCAGTCACTCCTCACACGCTTCCCCTCAAGGCCCTTCACCATCCTCATGGTCCTCCCTTGGACTCTCTCTAATAGTTTAATGTCTTGTATTGTGGCACCCAAAACTGCCCCAGTGCAGAGCAGAGCGGGACAATCCCCTCCCTTGCCCGGCTGGCCATGCTGGGCCTGATGTCCCCAGGACAGGGTTGGCCCTCCTGGCTGCCAGGGCACTGCTGGCTCATGTCCAACTTGCCATCAGCCAGGACCCCCAGGTCCCTTTCTGCAGTGCTGCTCTCCGACCTCTCACTCCCCAGTCTGCCAATAAATCCAGGGTTGCCCCATCCCAGGTGCAGAATCCGGCACTTTCCCTTGTTAAACTCCATACTGTTGGTGATTGCCCATCCCTGTGATTTGTCCAGGTCTCTCTGCAGGGCCTCTCTATTCTTGAGGGAATCAACAGCCCCTCCCAATTTAGTGGCATGGGCATGTTTGTTGTGAATGATATGACATGGATCAAGGAATAAGAAGACTAAATAAATACATGAAGCTTTGTCTGATCATTCATATGCTTATTAAACCTCTGGTAATTTCATATTCCACTGGATTTCTTTTGAGCTGCATACCTACCATTCCAGCAAACCTACTGAATGAAAAGTCATGCATTCGCTCTACACGTCTTCTTTTCTTGAGAATGTGTATTCACAGCAATAGATACAACGTATATTCAGGAAAATAAATTCTGAGAGTCACAGAATACATAATATGAGCCAAACAGCAATTTTACCATGCTTGGTAACATTTCCCTCTCAAAACCAGCGGGACAAGTTGAATAACTTTCTGCCTGATGGTAGCATGTCTAGCAGACAGACTCAGTTTTAACTACCATGCCCATGTACAGAAGAAGCCATAATCTCTTTTGAAGAAAAAATACACATTCCAACAACTGCATTTCTTTTTCCACAGAAGGGACTGGACAGCTTGCCAGCCACTGAAGACTGTCCAAACAGTACAAGTACCAGCTTGCATCACTGCCACTAATGACTGCAGGGCTTCTCTGGACAGGAATACAAAACCCAAGCCCAGGAAGGAAGTCATCACCCACAGCACTTCTCAGAGCAACATAAGTGGTTTCTGTTCTGCAGTGAGCACTTTTAAAGCATTCAAGTGTCTGCTGCATGCCATGAGAGGCTCTGCTTAGCGGGGGTTTGATGTTACCTGTGAGAGGGTCAAGGGAAGGCCCAATTCAAAATCTGAATTACCATGATTTAGTTGAAAGTTTTGTAAGACAACTTATGTCTTCTATCTAGTTATGCAGCTATCAGTGGTTCACTGTGACATCAGCGAGGCAGATAAACCATATGTCATAGGAGTCTGTTTTGGGTCCAGTATTATTCAGTATTTTCATGGATGGCTTGAAGGGCTGGATAATGAATACAAACAGCATTATGTCTGGAGAAGCTAAAAACAGACTGAAAAGCAGCATTTAAATTCAACATTATCTGAAGAAAAGGAGCAGACACAACTGTGTATGAACAAAATCACACAATCTAAAATCATATATAAACCTCGGGAAAAAGTAGCTACAAAAGTTAGAAAAAAAGGAGACCAACTGTCTGCTGTATTATTCTAGGACATAAATATCTCAAAGCCACTAGGACCCCACGGGGCTTACAGATAAGGGACTAGATGGATTCTCCCATGTTAACTGACACATGACCCATAGGCTGAGAGAAGAACATGACATATTCAGAGGAGTCACATTTTTAACAATTACCACGGGGAGAAGGATTTCGCCCTTTCTAAAGAGATTAATCAGGCAGTGCAGATGTTGGACAGTCCAAGCATGTGTCTTCCAGGCAAATAAAACAATGCTTTCTTCCACTAAAAGGAATGGAGGCATCTATCCATTGGATGATGCAAATTAAAACCCTAAACAAACAAACAACCCCAAAAACACCCCATGCCAAAGCAAACACAGACACAGATACAAAGATTAAAGCTATGTCACTATCCAAAAGACATTCAAAAAGTGCTTGGCTTAAAAAACTAGACAGGCCAGTAGGATATGGAACCAAAAAAAGAGTTAAATCCTTCATGACTATATCCAAAGATGGTTTTTCTAACTTCTAGACCCTGACTTGAAGTTACGTGTGTTTTCCAATACAACCTTTGAACTTGGCAAAGTTGTAATGGGAGAGAATGTGAATGGCAAATGTTTTTCATGATAATTAACTGGTTTCAGTTTTTAGAATTCCATCATTCCAGATTTGTCATCTTAATCAGTGTATTTACTGAAATGTGAAATCATCTAACCAGGTTAATTGTCAGTGATCACATTTTCATCTTATTCAGCCACATGACTGCAAATCTGTCATTTGAGTACTTAAGTACTGTAGCCATACATACAAATAAATTCCTTAAATTCATACATGCCATTCCCCCTCTTCCCAAGTAGTGACTTACAGCCTGTGTTTGTAGGTAACTGTACAGCTACACATTTTAGTGCAACTCCTTCTTACTGCACAGCATTCTAGCCATAAAAAAATGTATTTTACATCAGTAAGGCTGTTTAAACCTTGAAGATCAGGGTAACTTCTTATCTGAGCCTGTACAGTCATACTTACATGGTGAGCTCTTTCAACAGCCTGTACCATTTAAAAAAACCAAAGGAAGGCATCTCCAACCAAAGCTGTCTACCAATACCAAGACTGTGTTTAACAGTGACTTGCCATGGAGATCATGGAGAAGTTTACTCAACTAAGAGAAATGCAAACCATGTCCCTTCTTGAGCAGAACTCTTGGTGAACTGACTGCTGTATGACAGTGACACTCAGAGGGATTTGTTTCCCTGGATCACCAAGGTGAGGCAGAACATTCTACTTTGACAAAGTTCAGCTACTCCTATGCACACTAAGATTGTGAGTGTACAAGCTATAATGCATCATTTCAGCACCTTACAAAGAAAAGCTACACATAATTGTACCAGTCCCAGGGATACAGAGACCTGCCTTCCACCAAAGAGTTTTGGTGGGATGAATAAATTAATAAATGTACTTATCATTTCAGCTTACTGCCACCTTCTGGAATCATGTTTTAATTAGATTTCTGAACTTGACTCAGATCAGTGTGTTGGACTAGGAAAAAAAGACAAACAACAAACAAAAACCCACACACCCACCTGTCTGTATTTTAAACAGAATGTTTTGTTTTTATTCTGCTTCTCTTCCTAACATCAGCTGTTTTCTATGACAGACGGTGACTGTATAAAGATAATTACAAGAGATTAATCAGCCTACTAAAAATATACATGACTACTCTGAAATTGTGTGAAGTTTATTAAGAACTTCTCCAGTCTGTCTTCATTAATATACAGTGTTTACATACAAAACACTTCAATAATTTTATACTTAAGAGATCTTTGTATTGAAGTATGCATACATAGTTAGGGAAGAGAAGTTAGAATATCATAGTTACTACTTAGCAATTACTTGTATACTAAGGTTTTTTTTCAATCACCATGTTTCTCAGCAGTTCCTCACATCTTTATGCATTTATTAGTAAGATAATTACTGATACTTAAGCAAAAGTTTTTGCAACACTGATTTAAATGATAATAGATCATTAAAGCCTTTCTACAAATACATTAAAGAATAATTTATACTGGAACAGACTTACAAAGATCAGCTAATCCAACCAGCCTCCAACTCGAAACAAGTCCAACAGTATCAAATTGCCTGTGACGTGATCCAGCCAATCCCTAAATACCTACAAAGGTTGATTCTCCTTGTCTCTTCTAGGCATCCACCCATTCTAATGTTTCACTACTTTAAAGATGAAAAATGTTTTCCTTGGGTGCAATGAGAGTTTTTGATGATGTAACATGTCTCTATTGCTTCTTGTCCTATAACAGAGGATGTCTGAAGAGACTGACTCTAATTCCTCTTCTTGTTTCCTCATTTGACTACTAAAAGACATGATCTCCCATCGCCATCTCTTCTCAAGACACACTAAACCCAGTTCTCAGCCTCTCTGTTAGCTCTCCACTGGACTTGATCCAGTATGGCAGCATCTTACTTGTAGCAGGGACCTTGAAACAGGACTTACAAACATGATACCCAAAGTTAACACTTACCTTGACAGGGAGCATGTGCTTTGTCTCATACAAAGAACGGCAGATCTTCAAAATTTCATTTCCTGCGTTCTCCTTTTCCTCAGGTGGGCACCTCTGCAGCATATAAGTCCCCAGTTTCACCCAGGGATTATCAGCTGTGCATGATCTGTCCAGTAAAAAAAGAGATGAATATAGAATATAAATATACATACACCATTTTCTGTAGGTTGTTTCTTGTGTGTGACTTGAAAGTATAACTTCATGAAAGAAAGATGAACGTTTTGAGACAAGTTACTGTCCATAATGCCATCATTCTTTCAATGCAACAAAGAAGTTTAAATTACTTGGAATTATGACATGCTTATTACAAACCCTCAGGAATTATACACCAGATAAAGACTGATCAAATTGGAATAGCACAGGATCTTCTACTGGCTTTACACCAGCTGACTTTCCCAAGCAGAGTGGTATCAAGGGAGGGATGACAGGAATCCAGCATTCCTAATTTTGTTTTCTTTGATCACATTCTAACAGCTTCTGTTTCTCAAGGATCCGTCTCTTCCTTCTGAGAGGAAAATATATAGCCAGATTCACATTTTAACTTTCAGGTCTAAGGAGTACAAACAAAAATAAACTTTTCTCTACAGCCTATCCAAAAAGGGTAAGAAAGTGAAATTACATGAATCTGAACTCTGCTAGTAGATATGGATACAGTTACATTTGTTTTACATATTTAAAATGTTCTTTTAATTCCACACAGAACCTCATACTATGTCACCATTACAGAATCAGACAAACAGATGGCAGAGAGTAGATACAAGTAAATTTCATCATGCAGATTGGCAAAGGCAGTGTTTACTGTGAAGTTTTTTTTTTGTTGCTGCAACATTTTTTCACCTATAGCCATTATTTGGTAGATCATGGAGGTATTTTGGATACTTTTGTTAGAAATAGGTGTATTGGCTAGGAGTGGATGTAGTGACAGAAATGGGTAACAGACCACTTTTAATTGATAGCACGAAGCACAACACTGGAACACACCTACACTACCATTTTTTTAAAGTAAATTAGGTTGATACATTTCAATTCCCACCTACAGTGGGCTGAAATCATGCACAATTACAGCTTATATAATGATTGTATTAAGCCACAATAACACAAACTCTATGTTCATCTGTGTATAAACTTAAGAAAGCACAAGAGGCATTTTAAAAATCACCCCATCAATTTCCCTGGTCAGTAATGAGCATCTGAAAGACATGGTAAACTTTCCACTTTAGCTTAAAAAAAACAAAAGCAAGAACAAAAAAACAATTCACAGCAGGACCAAAAGTGGCAGTTTGGTATTACAATTTAGTGAAAATTAAGATACTCATTTAGAACATGTGACAAGAAGCAGTAAAGTTCTGTCAAAGTGCTGCTTTTCAAAGTTATTATTTTGCAGCAATTGTTAAAGCAACACATTAATATAATTGTAAATGGAGTTTGTTACCAGAGTCTGTTGGATTGACATACCAAGTGTCTGACAGCTCTGGAGAGGACAACCACCAATATCTACTATTTCATACATAAAAGCTCTCTCCTGCCCAGCATCCACTTTCAAAAGTACACACTGTAAACAAGGAAAAGCAGCTCCACACGCAGCTGTCATTACAGTCCAACATGAAAACCAGACAGAGAAGCTAGGAGTGGGCAACTTTGAATGCAAATTAAATAGAAGTCATTGTCTTTCTTCCTTCTGACAACTTAATTGAGCCTTTCCATCAGTCACAGTCACTGAGCACAGAGCTGTCAGAAGTCTGGCTGGGAACAGCAGAGCTCCTCCTCTCTGCTCCTTTCAACGTGATGGATTGAACCCCAAGATGCCAGATTATTCAACAAACAGAACATGAGGCACTGAATCTGTGAAGCCCCAGTAAGGGCAGGAGAAGGAAAAAATCCCTGCAACTCCACCTTTGCCACTGGTTAAAGGGATAGCTCCTGCTCTGTGATCTACTTCTCGCTAAGAGGCACAAAGTCAAAATGAATTTCCATTTCTATAGCTGCTGCCCTTGGAGTACATTAAGAAAATCTCTAATAATTTTCCATTAGAGAAAGGAAACAAAAATCACACTACAAAAAACAAAAAAAGAAAGATGCAAGTCCATCAAGGCTTGCCATATGCAAATTTATTTAAGCAAAGTATCAGATTATATAGTTTACATATATAAACTATTAACAACTATCAGCTATCTCTAAAACCAAAATTAAGTTACCAAAATCTGACACCTACAGGCAGAATTCAGTTTTATTCTCTCCTGTATTTTACTTTAGTTCAACTGTGGTTATAAAAAATTATTTCTCATAATGAAAAAAGTAATTACTTCAAAACCACAGCAGAAACACCTTAAATTTTTTTCCCAAAGCCAAAAGTGGAAAATCTGGGATTAAGACTAGAAAAGTGAACTAAAGTACTGGGTCTCTAACACTGGGGTTATTTCAGTTCCAAAATACCTTATTAATATTTATAATAAATATAAAAAATGCCTTTTGAATGTAGGCAGCCAAGTTCCAAAGGACTGCAGAACTTCAGGTACTGTCAATACTTTTCTTAACAAACACCTTTATGAAATGTTTAAAATGACATCTGACTATAAGCCATCTGGGTGGCAAAGCATGCATGCATAACAAGGGTAGGAAAATAAAATTTTAAGAAGTGTAAGGTTTTGAGTGCTGACTGAAACAACCAAGTTAATTCTCTGTTTTCTCACAGTAAACATGGCATATTATGACAAGAAGAGAATCATACTTGTGATAGTAAGTATTATTTTAACTGGAGTGTTTTAGAAAATAAGAACTCAAAAAAACAGTAAGTATGGACTTACTAACATAGAGGTTACAAAAATGACAAGCCTACCAAAAACCCCCTCAAACCTTAGTTCTTTTATTTCTCCTTCCTTTTAAACCTTTACAGAATGTAAACTGTGTTTTCCAGCTTTATATTCCATAGTAAGTATTAGATATTTACTGCTAGATTGAAAACCTAAGTTCTAAGTATTCACGTGACTCACACTTAAATTCCCCAGTTCCTGTAAGGATCATTACATTGGCTGTAAACAGTAAGTGATAATGACCCTCTTCTGAAGGAGAGGAGGAAAAAAAGAGTAAAGAGTAAACAAACATGTTAATACATATAGTTTTAACTTCTTGATGTTTTCCTCTTTGCTCAAAAATTTGTTAATACAACTTGCTTTAAAATGAAATTGTTGAAAATACGACTAACAAAACAGGAAACAGGCTTCCTGTTCTTTACTCCCAATCATCCTAAAGATAGGCTTTTCAGGAACACATATAGACATCCATACATAAACCCCCAGGCCGCTAGGCACAGCTGAATGCTGTTAAGGTGGAATTATGGAACGGGGGAGAAGAGGGAAGAACTGTGACTACGTAATTGCCTACGAGCTATAGTAACTACTTTAGACTCTAAAAGAGTTATGATACAGGTGACCTAAGTGTTTGCAAAAATTTTCACTTCCAAGATCGCTGAAGTCGAACAATTATCCCCCCTCTGGAATTTGATCCACAGTTAGTTGTGACTACACCTTTTTTTTCTTTTCGATTCTTCACTTTAGGAAGTCAGACTGCAGGAACGTAACACCAAGAGGGAGATAAAATTATGTAATTTTTTATATCTTCTGTGACAGACAGTAGACAACAAGTGCCCATATACAAGAAGGGTTCTCCTTCCACAAACTCTTTAGTCTTTCTGTTCAACACAAAGAAAAAGGATTTTGCTAATTGCAGCAGTATTTAACTTGACCTTTTATTCCTTAAGTTTTGTTTTTTTGTTAAAGGTAGTGTGTAGATTAAAAAACGTTTGACAGTTCCCACACACTGTGAGGCATCCAATTTTCAACTACAGTCAAAACCAAAGCTTAAAATGGAAGTTGAAAGATGAATTTGTGAGAGATCCCACAGCAGTCCTTGTAATTCTTAACGTACTAAAGACAATTTTTGGCTTGTAAAACTGTCACTGAAGAATTTAGGTTCATGCTTATCCAGAAATTCCAAACGAACTGCAAGCTTGAATGTGAAAAACCTTTACAGATTACCTTGTAACCCACGAGTTCTCTACATGTGCATAAGATAGTTACTTTTCAGAAAAAGATAAGCCTTAACTTTTCTGAAAAATCAATGCACATAAAGACTTTGTGTTTGAATGTAGTCCCCAAGTTAAAATAGGTTGTAATCAATACCCCTAAGTAATCCAAAATAAACACCATTTAACGACTCTAACCTAAGTACTGTCAGACATGGGTAGCCAAAAATTTATTAATATTACTACTCTCTGAAAGATATGTGACCCTTGCCTCTCCACACAAGTTTATTTGAATCCTTATATCTTAGAAGTGATTAGCAGTTATAGAATACAACAGCTAAATTTTTTACTTTCGAGTGCATACAGAAAGTCACAGACAAAACCTGAACTGATAAAATGTAGTGTAGTCTGGATGTTCCAAATTACTACTTCCAGTTAATATCCACTTTGACCAGTGCAATTCTGAAGTCTTATAATTATTTTAATCTTAAATTGGTTTGGATGCTTTATTCAGAGACAGAAATAATAGGTAGCAGTCTAGACAAGAGAAGTGCCATTTTGTGGTACCATTACCCTCCCAGACCTCCTGCAGACTGCCACATCCACCTGAACATCACCTTTCAAAGGCCTTTCTGCAAAGTGTAGTATTTAAGTGAGTCGTGAATACTTACTTGAATACAAAGAACAGTCAGAACTTTCTGTTCTTTTCTTATGGACTCTGTTTATATTGCTAAAAACAAGAGCAAAATACGTAGCTTGAAATTTAAGTAGATAGAACACTCTCCTGTGCAAGACTTCAGGCAATAAAACGTTTTTTTGCCTTCCTCCATGACAGAGACTACATATGTGTATATACAGATTTTACAAGAAACTGATTGATTCAATTCTGCTTTAAATAAACCATTTATTCCTCCCAGTATGACCCTTTCCAAAGGACACATTCCTACAAGCCATGTTTGAATTATTTGACTGAAAACAACATGAAATCAAGCAAGAAGACTTTGAACTCTTTTCTTACATGGTTTTTGAAGACACACTCACCCATTGCTCCTGTCCATTGGTGGCCAAGCCTGAAGCAGCAAGACCAAGTGCTGAAACTCAGACAGAGTCTGACTGGACTCCAGAAGTCCCAGGAAGAGATGGTATCTTTTTTCTTCATTTTCAATATCTGTTATCTCTACCTGAAGGAGACAAAAACCAACCAAACAAAAAAACTAAACCATATTTTCTTTTCCCCCAGAAATCAATGACTTAAAAGCAATTGACAAATTATCTGTGAAGAACATCACTGTTCCAAAATAATGCAGGAAACACAGTGAACATAATTTTCTCGGAAACCCATTTTCTTATCTCTTATTTTCAACTACATGAAAATAAAATGGGAGAACATAGATGATGTGGAATGACTTAGGTGGACATTCCTGGAACAATGTAACCCCACAAAAGTGCATTAGTTCAGAGGATCAGATCTGTGTCTTCTTCAAACAGCCAAAAATTCCTTAAATTTCTTTTTCTCAATGTACAGACATATATACACATAAACAAATAACAACTGTGTCCAGTGCTTTGCTAATATGTACTACTCTCACTCACCCATGAAAATTCAATAGTTTGATCAGAATTTACAGCACCTCATCTTTTCTCACCTAGAAAAGAGCCTTGAAAGATGCTTCTCAATTAATCTACCCAGCAAGGAACATTTGCTAACAAGTAATACAGTATTTCTCTGCTCAGGTGTTTGAACCTAAGAAAAACAAAACCCCACTGTCCTATCAGCTCCCAGACAATTTTGTCTTGGGACAAGTGCCTATCTCTGCTGAAAACTTGCAGCTTTTGCCTGGACTTGAATTCACTCCAGTTGACGACAGGTTCTTTTAAAAATAATTACTGCCTGCAGTTTCATGGTAAAAATGTGCAAGGTAAAAGGTCTGACTGTCGAAGGAAGGTTGCTGTAAATGAGAACTAACTTCTGTTTAAAAGTTTGGGTATCACACCAGGAGGGCTTTCACAAATGGAATAGCAATTCGTTGCCTACCTGACATACAAAAGTTTTTGGAATTTAACAATTATTTGTTACAATAACAAAGTAGCTCCCTCTGTATTATGAACACATTCTAACACTGAGTTTTTATTCCAGAGTCCAGAAACTTCCTGAATATCAAACACTTCAGTTTCATCTTAACATTCTGCTGAAGATACACAGCATTAAATGTTAACTTTTCTGTTACAGCCCAAGTAGTTCTAAGACATCAAAAATGGACAAAGTTTTCCTTAGTTCTACAGCTACTCTGAAAGATTAAAGATCACATCCTAATCTCCTCAAAGTGGCTCTGATACATCAAGGGCAAATTTTCAAGAGGCTGGAAAACAAACATTACTGATGCATTTACTGAGTTGCCTACATAATCTGTGACTTTAAAATATTTAGTGTTGAAAAACTGTTTGCTTCTGTCTCCAGAGTATATCTGAAAGCACCATATACTAAAACATTTCAGATAGTGAAAAATGTTTCCTAGATCTGTCCACTTGAAATATTTTTCTTCACTGCAAATGTCACATAGACATCAGTTACCCACTTGTAATATATATATTTGCTAATATATAATATTATAATACTAGATACTGAAATGACAAGGCTGAGAAGAGAATGGAGACAAACAAGAAAGGAAAAAAGGGACAGAAAATGTTAACCTCTAAGGTTCCAAAATATCTACTATCTTAGCAAATTAAGTACTAGAAACTCTCACACTGCTTACCCATCTCCAAACCCCTTTTTCAGAAAACTAGCCCTTTATATATTGAAGCCAAGTACATACCATTCTGGATGGTCCACTGAGTACATTTTAGTGTATCTTCATAAACAGCACGTTACTTCAAAACACAGACTAACTGTTAAGATCTTTCTAGTAACCATAAAAATGGCAATAAATGGCAAAGACAGTATCAATACATGAGAAAAGCTGTCAGAGAAGGCCCCCTACTAGTAGCAGAGTGTAGATCAGACATCCTGCTCAACGTGAACTGAATTCCAATAATTCTGCCTAATGCTGCATCTTTACAGACTTGGGTTTACATGTTTTTATGAGCTTAATCTAGCACCATAATTTTGTGTTTTGGACAGCTGGATCCTTGCAACATGACTGCTCATGACAGAATGTGGTGGTGGGTCCCCCTCCCCATGGTTCATCCCTGCCACCACCAGGTTTTCATTTCACCCTGGTTTCCCCCCTCCCCAGTCCTGCTGGCAGTTACCCCTGGCCACACCTGTTACCTCATATACATGATGTCAATCTCACCTGGTTCCTACCCCTAGCTCCAGAGAATTCCCTGTGCCTGGGTGTCCCATTGGTCTGAGTGACCCTTCCCACTCCCCATGCCCTTCCTATAGGGTGCTAGAAATGGGTCTCCCCTTTCTCCCCTCCCCACTGTGACCTGATTGGTAAAGAATTGTAACTCCCCCTGGGTTTCAATGTAAAGAGCAGGCTTCACTCTCTCTCTCTCCTTGTTCATCCCCTGGCTTGGGACAATAAAGCTGAGAAACTGAACAAGAGGGAGCCTTCTCCAAGTTCTTGCCTCAAAACCTCGGCCCCGTAACGTCTACAGCCTCAGAGGAGCAGCTCTGAACTGCACGGGTTCCCGAGACTGCTGGCAATCTCGGGAGTGGTATTTTGGCACAGCCGGTAGCAGAGCCAGCTGGGATTCTGCTGGTGCAGTGTCAATAGAACACATACTAATTCAACTGAAGTCCATCAGAAGAATTCCTTTCTATTCTCAAACGTAGAGCGCATTTCTGCAGCATTTCTCTCTACAACGGCTTTTTTTCAAGTCACCTGTGTTTCTCACTAAGAGGAATAAAAATAAGATGAACTTTCTCCAGTGTTAATGATTTGTGGTTTTTAAAAAGACTAGTGAAAATTCCCTCTTTCTAGGACATTTTAGATGCATGTCACTTCCATTTAACGTGAAACAAGAGATTTCAGTGATAGTTCCTTGCTAAAAGGAAGCAATACCTTGAAACAACATATTTACTATGTGTGTGTATGTATATACATACATATATCTAGATAGATAGATAGATCTATATAAAACACACACAGAGAACTTAAGTTACGCTCTGTATTACTGTCTTCGCTTTCTGAGTCTGAGGGAGAGCACAGTGAGGAAGCAGACACCTCCCACAGCAGCAACAGGGTAAAAAGGTAGAAATTTCACCTTTACAAAGTGAAAGCTAGCTGAGATGAGTTGCTGTGGTTAGTCAAGCCTCTTGTTTTCTTGTAGTAACAGATTTAAAAAAAAAAAATCCACTTTTAACTGAACACTCTCTTTGTAGCAATTTTGGTTAAATCTATTCAGTTGACTCTGAATGTTGTAACACAGGGTAACGGGATAATATCACTCTGCTTCCCCTTCCTTTCCTTTTTTTTAAAACAAAACCCAGAACATGTTTCCAAACCACTCCAAGGTTAATCATGCAAAGATAATCCGCCATGAACTGCTTGGAGCCCTCCTAATAAAAATGCCTGTAAAGAACTTGTCAATAAACAGAATAATGAGGCCCATAGCCAGGCATGAACTTCAGATGACCCCAAAGAAATATGAAAAACAAGTGGAAAAAAAAAAATCAAACAAACCGCAAAACAACAAAAGCAAGGGAAAGGAAAGCAAGGGCTTTCAGTTTTAACAACAGATTTGCTCAATTCTGATTTGATTGTCCTCAGTTTCAGGCAGTCTCTTTGGCAGTAGAACACAGCTGGCATCATGTTTCTCATTAAAAGGCTGCACAAATATTTACTACAATGGGAAAATCAATTAGGGGAATTAATTGTAGAAATTATACTCATGATAGATTATAAAACAAAATACAAATTAAGTAAAGCCAGACCTTATGCTAAACTGTTAAAACACACAGTTTCATTATTGAGGGACTACATATGTTCAGAATTGAGAATATACAAACATCTGCATATGTTAATGTTCCTTCAAAAAATCATACAGTAAATTCACAAAGCAAAATACTGGCTACACAAACAGCATGAGCTTGTCATAGCCTATGAGACATTCGCTGTTGAATTAAAAACTGTGCACCTAAAATTTCTCCTTTTAGACTTACCTTACATATTATAAGACTCTTTCCTCACAGATTACATATCCTATTAGATGCCCAACATGTTGAAGGCACTCAGTTTATCAACTTTCAATGCACAAAGTTTTGACTCATCATTTTGTTCTACAGATTTGTTATTGCTTCATACTCATCACCTGTGGTATGGATGAAGAGTCCAACTATGAAAAGTTGCCTCACAAGTAAGTTATGTAGCTTCTGGAAACCTACAGTTTTACAAAAACTGTAAGATGATGCACTTGGAGAATGATAAAGTTAAGTGAAGCTGTGGAAATCATACATGACTGATAAAAAAAGCCTTTGGCAGGCAGACTGCAGAATCAGTGGTTTAGTTTGGTACTTGATCTCACTCCTGAAATCTAAGTTAGTTTAAAACCAGTATTTACAGCAGCTTTGGAATGTTGCTGTATCTGAACTGCCTCCTTAAAAGTTAGAGATACCCACTAATGTAATGGTCTCTTGATCTGACAGGACAGACACATCTGATAGACTTGTAAATGCTTTATTGATAAAGCCATTTAATTTGACAATCTGGTGCTGACTGACTTGGCTGATGAGAGTCCCCTTTGAAAAAAAATGGAAATGCCAATAAAAAGATCCAGTCAATTCAACCCTCTTCTTCCTCTGAAATAACAGAAAAATGCTATTTTTATATGAGAATGGTGAGCAGGAAAACTAATGCAGACAGACCCCGGCCTCCCTCTGCCCACTGGTATCTATTCTGCAAATTCCATTTTTACTCTATGTTAGTGTGACAGTGCCACAGTTTTCATCAACAGATTTTGCTGACTACAAAGGAGATAAATGATAAGGATGTTTATATATGAAACCAGAAAAATATTTCCACTATAATTGCCTGCTTATTGAGAAAAGCTATATCCATGCTTAAAAGCAACTCTCTGTCCTAAAGGCAGAAAAATTTGCAGTTACCAAGGAATGCAACCAAAAATGTAGTGTTTTACATGATTATAAAATTAATTTTATTACATTTACCAGATGGTAAATGTAAGTATTTCAAAATGTGTTCATGTTCGACACTGCAGCATAAATTTGAATTAATATGGCATAGAAAATAGAAACACTAAGCAGGCATTTGACGGGTCCCTTGCTTCTCCTTGCTACAATAGACTTGCAATTTGTCAGAACTTCCTTGTAAAATGCTGGTTTTATACATCTCCCCACCCCCATGCCCAAGCTGTAGTGGTAGAGAATTCATCTGTGCTGCATCTCAAAATAACAGGCAGATGTGACATCAAAGATTGTATTCAGATTTGAGGTAGGGAACCCTGATGCTAAAACTTCCTTCCACTCATTAGACAGGGCTTAATGTGGTTTATAAGCAACAACTAGAAGGACTGGTAGCAATTTGACTGTATTCCTGTAATTGCCATCTTGATGTGCTGTTCATGGCTCAAAAATTCAACAGCCTTGCCCCAAGGAGTTTACAGTCTAATTAAATAAATCAGCAAAGAAAATACTGTCCTTCTTATACAACAGGCCAATAGGGTTTGGTCACCAAAGAAAGTAGTCTTTCCACTTTGCAGGTCAGGCTGTAAACCGTCAGTAACTGTTCAGCTGGTATCTATGGAGCTACTGAAAGTCTGCATAAATATAAGTTACTGAAACTTACCTCCAGTACAAAGCTGCAAAGTTAAACCTTGGTACAAAGGACATATAAAATTACAAGTTAAATGGAAATTTTAAAGTCAATTATTCCCAATATGAACACAAATGTCAAAAATCAGTCAAAAAAAAATACCAAACATGACCCGCAACACTGTACAACTGTTCCTGAAATTGCATGGCTACTGACTCTGTACATGTAAGATTAGGAGCTTTTAAAGGCTATTATTTATTTCATTCTCTTCAAAGTGTTTCGAGATGTTAGAAAACCTGTCAGCCTTGATGTCAGACGCATTATATACTTGTGAAACAATGCAAAACCACAAGCACATATTAAAGATCTTATTCAAGATTTTCACATGCCAGAGCAACAGTAAACCCTTTTTAAAGGCAAAACCACAAGTGCTATACTCTGCAATACACTACCAGCATCCCATTATTTCTAAACTAGGGTTTCTTTAAAAAAAAATCCAAATTAAACAACTTCTAAATTGTGATTAAGGGGAAAATCCTCCAGGACACAACAGGGTCAGGCTGGGGAGACTAGTAACAGGTTTGGAAAAACAAACCACTGTATCATTCAGCCACTGGTCCACCAGCATATGGGCAAGGGCACACAGGGTGGACAAAGTCAAGGGCAGAGGAACCTGTCAGCTTTCAATAGGCCGTTTTGATCTTACTTTCTCCATCTACCCTAGCTCACATTTTGATAATTCTTCAACCCATTTTGGTAAATGGAAACTTATGTGGTAGTAAGTCATAGCTGAGAGATGGCAACTTAAAAAAAAAAATTGGCCTCACAAAATGCTCCTGTATAATAACAGGATTTAGCTCTTTCTTGTTTAATGAAGAAACACAACAGCTAAAATATGATCCAGTTTGCTGCACATTAAATTCCCTTGCTTGAAAGCAGTTTTTTTGAAGCTATGCCTATGGAGTTATCCCAGTTACGGCAAAGCAACAGTTTTATTAAGGAATAGTCACTTAAAACCAACAAAACCAACCAACAAAAAGCAAAAAATCCCCAACCACATTCCAAGGACTGTGTCAGGGAGGTTTAGACTGGGTATCAGGAAAAGGTTCTTCACCAGGCTGGGCACTGGAACAGGCTCCCCAAAGAAGTGGTCAGAGCACAAGCCTGACAGAGTTCAAGAAGTGTTTGGACTGTGCTCCCAGGCACATGGTGTGACTCTTGGGGTGTCCTGTGCAGGGCCAGGAGTTGGACTCACTGATCAGGGGCTGCTCTGACCTAGACTGAAAGCCACAAGCACTGTCTGACAGACCAGAAGGAAGTGTGTGCTATGAAAACTACAATCTTAGAGCAATAAATTCAAAATTAAAGCTGAAGTCAAGGGTTTTGCATGAACAAAATCAGTGTTCACAACCTGTGCCTTATATTCCAGAGGAGGAAGAACTCTGAAGTCAGGCTTTCTTGCACTTTCCCAAGAGCTGGGCTTCACATATTAAAACTATTATGAATTCTGAGCACATATGCAAGCCTGCTGCATGCAGAAACTAAAGAGATGCACATAATAGCACAGGTAAAATCCTGCTCAAATTAAAGCCAGTGTACAAGATAAGCAAGTTAGGGGATTCAAGTTAAAAAACCAAATCAACAAGAAGCCTACTGGTGATGAATCAAACTAAGGCTCAGCCACATGTTGAGTTCTTATAGAAATATGCAAGAAGCGATTTATATATTGTTTAATTCCTTATCTGCTTCATATGCAGCTCACTAAGAAATGCCTATAGATTCAATAAACACTAATGTTTTGCCTAATGCATAAAAATGAGTAACTCATGCAGAAAATAAAATCCATTCATTTGTATTCTGCAGGAGACTATGTCCTAATCTGCAAGTACATTTCAGCACAGAGAAAACCTCTGAGGGCTGTACATAGATATTGGTAGGGAGAATGAGGGCAAATAATGAAAAAAAAGATGCATTTGAAAGACTCCTATAGCTAGCTAGCCGGAACCGAAAGAGACAGGACTAACATACATTATTTAAAGTGCATATTGACTAGGTGTGCGTTAATAATGTAAAAATTTGGATGCATGTATGGCTAAAATTAACACCTGTGCAACATGAGAGACTCACAAACATGTTAAGTAATCTTCTGTGTATGCACCAACTACTAATCACTGTTTTGTAATTCAGAATTTATGTATTATATAAATACTCTAACACAGAACAGACAACAGCATTGGAAGATACAGCCTAGAAATGACAATATTTTAATCTTCAAATACTTCTTTTAAGCTGTTAACTCAGCATCAGCCAGTTCCCTCCATACCATACACAAGTGTTTTTTAATTTACCCTTCTAATCTTTACTATCAAGCAGCAGTGCATCCACAAGCTCACAGTATTCACCCCTATGTCTAACTGCTGTCTTGATAACCAAAGCCTGCAATTCTTGCTAATAAAGCAAAATTCTTTTAAAAGCTGCTTATATGTAAATGAAACGTTGTCAAAATTAGTACTTCCAAAGTATCTTCCTGCAAACAGGCAAGACTAGCAAAATCAAAGGTGTGTTTCTAACAAGAAAGACTCACACTAAACTAAGATACTGTCTTACAGGAACAAGAGGTTGTTGATGTCAACTTGAATTTTAAATAATATTTCAGTATTACTCTTTTCAGTTAAAAAAACTGAAATGCATATTTTTAATTAAAAATTCCTTCACTGTTTATCCATATTAACGACCTAGGCCAGGAACAATTAAAATACCAGGTGGATGGTTATCACAAAATTATTTAAGCTGTAAAAACTGAAATAAGTGAATAGCTTTGTTGCAGCCATAAAAATAATCTGAATAGGGTAGGCAGCATCATGCACCTGTCACACCAAATGGTGTTACAGAAGCACTGTAGTTGGTGGTTTCCTTTTGATTTGGTGTGGCTGATGTCCTACCAGTCAGTCTTGGTAGCTGGGTCCCTGGGTAACACTAGCAGCAATGTGGAAAAATAACCCCTCACTCTCACTCAACACAAAATATCACAAATTACTATAAAGTAAGAACTATCTTAAGAATACCTGAGTGAGGCCCCTCAGATGATAGAGTTTGCAGACCTCTAAATAAGAATTGTCAACTAGCACAATGGCTGATGGAATAAGGAAATTGTTTGGAAAAAAGGACAGCATCTACTGTCACAGTTACTAATTAAAAAAATACTCATTTAAAATACTAACACAATAATGCCTAAAGAAAACCAGTTTTATTTATACTTTCAAAGAGCTTAGAACAACATTCCTGGCTAGAAACCACTGAAGAACTTGATCTATTAAAAGGAAAAAAAAAAAAAAAGTAAACAAAAAACCTCAGTTTATGATCAAATACTAAAGGCAAGAAGTAGAATTTCTCATGGGTTTATAGCTGCTTCCTTGTTTATATAAACTACATTTTGGGGAGACTGCAAGCTTTGAACAGACAAAAATTTAGACAAATGATTGTCAAAGCTACTTTATGTCAAAAGAAACCGCCAATGGACTAAAAAAAAAAGTCTAGGGTAAGTACATGACTATATGATGGCAAATAAAATGAAACAATGGTAAAAGTACTGCATATTTTAAAATATGTTAAATTTGCCTAATCACATCAAAACAGTAACCTGAGCCTCACTGAATGAAATCCAGAGACCCCTGGTTGATATACAGATGAAGTCAAGACAGCAATCAAGGTGTTTGGATGCATAACCATGGACTGTTAATTTCCACAAGGACAGCATATTCACTTCTCCAATTACCTTTCTCAGGAGGTGTACTACGTATCACAATGAGCTCTGAGATAGGGGAGAGGATACTCACAGAGAGAAAAAGCTGTGGAGGAGGAGGTGTGACTGGAATTGGTTACTGAGAGTAAACAACAGAATAAGGGAAAAAGTGTAGTGAATAGAGAATTTGATTTTCTGGATTTTAATATCCTAAAAACCCACAAAATGTAACAAATCACATAAAAAGGTTAAGCCATAGAAACACAGAATGGTTTGGGTTGGAAGGGACCTTAGAGATCATCCAGTTCCAACACCCCTGCCATGGGCAGGGACACCTTCCACTAGACCAAGTTGCTCAAAGCCCCTTCCAACCTGCCCTTGAACACTCCCAGGGATGGGGCAGCCACAACTTCTATGGGCAACCTGTTCCAGTGCCTCAGCACCCTCACAGTAAAGATTTTTTCCCTACCACCTAGTTTAAACCTACTCTCTTCCAGTTTGAAGCCATTCTCCCTTGTCCTGTCGCTTCAGGCTCTTGTAAAAAGTCCCTCTCCATCTACTTTGGTGTCTCCTTTCAGGTACTAGAAGACCATATTTAGGTCACTGCAAAGCCTTCTCTTTTCCAGGCTGAACAATCCCAACTTTCAGCCCTTCCTCACAAGAGAGGTGCTCAATCCCTCAAATCATCTTGGTGGCCTCCTCTGGGCTCAGTCCAACAGCTGGTAGCCTTCTGCTCATGGAGACTCCAGGGCTGGATGCAGCCCTGCAGGTGGGGTCTCACCAGGGCAGAGCAGAGGGGCAGAATCCCCTCCCTCACCTGCTGCCCACGCTGCTTTGGCTGCAGCCCAGGACACATTTGGCTTTCTGGGCTGCAAGGGCACATGGCTGGGCCATGTCCAGCCTCTCCCCCACCGCACCCCCAAGTCCTTCTCAGCCAGGCTGCTCTGGATCTGTTCATCCCCCAGCCTGGAGTGATACCGGGGGTTGTCCCAGTCCAGGTGCAGCACCAGCACTTGGTCTTGTAGAAACTCATGAGATTCCCATAGGCCCAGATTTTGAGCTTGTCCAGGTCCCTCTGGATGGCATCCCTCCTTCACAAAGTTTCAGTATGTTTTGTGCTCAGTGATGCATAGTGCACAGTGTGTACTAATGCTGAAAATTTAGCAAGACTGAACCACAGTTTATCCACCAATTTCTTTGAAACATAGTAACAGAAGTCTGATTATATTGCTAATAAGCTCTTAATTTTTCTGAAACTGAGATCAAAACTGAGTATACACCGTTTCAACCATTCTGCTCTTATGCCTTCTTACAAAAGACCTGTCAGAGAAAGTGAATGATCCCCTATGAATCCACTCCAGAGCATTCTTATCTTCCTCGGAAGCAACTGCTACTGGTCACAGAGCACTGCAGTGCCCAGGGCTCAATTCAGAACTTGTGTGCACTCACGCTACACTGCTTCTCTCTCCACTTTGTCTTATCTGCCATACTTGTGTAGTTAATGGAAAATATTTCATTTGCATCTAAAAGTATTTAATTAATCATACACGCTACAATTTATGTTCCCCGAAAAAAAATTCACATGTTTTCATGTGGATAAATTGCATCTTCAAGGAATGGAAATTAGTGTCTTAAAATATTAATTAAAACTTAAATTAAATTTCTTAAGCTTAATTTTTATGCATTACCAGCAGAGAAACAATGTCTCTAGAATTACAAACAACATCATAACAAATTTACTCAGAGTTGATAGGAACATAAATCTTTCTTCTAATTAAGCATTTTTCACAAATAAAAGATAGCTGAGGATGAAACAGATAAAGCTCCTTCACTTGTATTTTGCCAAATCAAGCTAAACACAGGTCATTGTTACCTGATAAATGGCTTCAGCAAAATGACTTCTCATGTTTAAATCTCTGACATGAGAAGAGGAAATGGGAAAAGCTGAAAGTCACTGGACATTGACATTCTCATTGAGACCATTCTTAATGAACTAGTATGAAGAAACACCATGGAAACAGATACACATTTTTCATTAACAGGGAAAAGAGGAACAAAGCAGGAATGGAGTCTTGACAGTCCCCCCAAGTTCTCAGAAAGTCAATGCAGACATTACTAAGGTTGCTTCGACACAAGTTTGCATATGCCATACATCAACTGCCATATAGGCAGGAAGGAAGGAAAATGTCTTGTGCACATCCCACACACATACCACCAATTAATCTACCAATTTTTCAAAGCTAAACTTTAGAAAAAAAAAGAGAAGTGCCCAAATTTACAATTTTAAATCCTTAATAGACATCCTTTCCAATTTTCAAAAACATTTAGCCCTCAGCAGCTCTCTATACCCCAAGATCATGAAAAAACCATAATATATCAATGTGAGGGAGAAGGCTAAATGAGATTACCTTCTCTAAATGACAAAGCTATTTTCATTTAAGTGGCGTGCAAGTGGTAATTACATTTTGAATTTGCATAATAATGAAACAATCTTTTTAAGAAAAGGTGTGTCCTGTAGAAGCTTCACAACGAATAACTTCGTATCTTAAAGTAAGCCTTGGTTTACTTCCAGAAGCTTTGCTAGTGCCACTGTAACTTCCTAGGGCAAACCCTAACTCATTTCTGTAACCTATGCCTTGTAACTGGTCACTGAGCTGAACAGCTAACTACACACACACCCCCCCATGTTAGCTGACACTTTAGGCTTATTAGACACTACTGAGTCATTACAGACTACATTTTATATATTATTTGAAAAGAAGTAGATTTCCCATCTTAGATGAATAAAGATAAATTTTGATACTAACATTCTAAACGATGTCTTTTTTGCCCCTCCAACATTTTTTACTATATAAAAAGTCAGTATTTTGACCCATATTTTTCATGCACCAGTTAACTAGAAAATTACAGAACCTGAAGAGCTCAGATAAAATTCATCAAGGGGATTAAAACAAGGCATGCCTCCTCCTCCTCCATAGCGTGGGATGCTACTGGAATGTGAATAAAGATTCTCAATCCTTTGAAAAACAAGGACCCCTGAATTTTTAATTTTGTTAACTAATCATTACAGAACTGGAAATCAGGGTGTTTCTGAGTGTCTGATAGGTAGCTGCTTCCATAAAGTACATTTTTAATTTTGTAAGAGCTGGCCTGTTTCCCAGCACATTGATTTGTGGGAACACTACTTACAGCACCTAGAGCATAATTAAATATTAAGTCCCTCCTTGATGTATGCAAAGTCTGTCTAAGAGGATTAGTAGACACACTGAGGGTGGCTTTCACACGTTTTCTGGTAATTGAACACTGCAATATCATTAAAATTATCTTTATTAAATAGAAATCCACATTCATACTTTATAATATCTGCTGTCCCTTTTTCTGCCAAGGAATGGTATAGGACAAGACTGATTCCCTAAAAGCATGAAGAAATGCCAAGCAAGTTATAATACAACAATCTGGAAGCAAAATAATGAATACATTTTTGACTTATTTGCAATTTAAAGTTCATTAAAAAATCCTGAAAACCAACAACCTTTTAACACATTCCTGTAAAATCTAAAACCAGCATTCAATCCACAGCCACTTCCCTCCTCACTTATTTTAAATGTGATTTTTTTTTTTTATTATTTTCCTGGATGACAAAGGATGACCAAATTAATAAAGGTGTAGTGATGCTAGAGAAAGTGATGTCTACAGACAAGGCAGGCAGATTGACATAGTTTGAAAGATGAGATTCCTTCTGTCTACTTCTTCATCCAGGATTACTCAGCAACCTGATTAAACTTTTAAGCTGTCCTTCAATACTCCCTCCTGTAAAACAGGGCTGCTTTTAAAGGTCTTTATACCTGAAGCGTGAACTAGCACGAGAAAATTGCGTCTTAACCATGATGCTCTGCCAAAGCTCATATAGAAATCTCTCTCTTTGCTTTTCAACAGCCATGTAAGCACTGACTTCTCCAGTGTTCTTGTTCACTAACACACCTGAAGGACTGGGAAATGTATACTTTTCAATCTGATATTTTATGATGATATTTCCCTTGTTTGTTAATTCACAAAATATGCAAACTTAATAAGACCTCAAACAAGGCCATCACTTGTTTTTTTCTAGTATCAGCTTGTGGATTAGCATTTGACCTCAGCTGACTAAAAGAGGAAAAAAATCCAAAATAAATACATCTAAGACCACTTATTTGTTTTTTTGGATATTTGTGAAGAACTCTGAATTTCAGTGACAGCTATCTAATGAACAAACCAACATGACTCTTCTGTCTAAATAACACATTAGTTACCTAGCACAACATATTTGAAGAAAAGAAAGGGTTCTTATCAACCCCAATGAGCTTGAGCTGACCTGAAAGCAAGAATAATTTTTAATATATTCCAACAGGACCCTTATAATTTCAATCTGTAGCAGAAATTGGGGTGCATAAACAATGATTTTTAAGTATGTACATTTAAGCACTGCTTACACTATTGTTAAGCATGAAAGCTATTTCTACACAGCTAAATAACAAACAGTATATACAGAGAAATTAGTATTATGGTGTTGTGTACATATTTTCATAGAGTTATCTTTGAAAGGTTTGAGCTTACCTAGTGCATTATTCAAGCTTTATTACAAGTCTTGTACTACTTGCTTACTCATCAGCAAAAGTGTAAAGCACTGAAGTGATCAGCAACTGTGTTATGAGCAGATGAACTGTTGCTCAGTCAGTAAAAGCTTCTTCCCTCACAAAAAGAAAACCAGGTTTTCCTGCTTGGAACTAGGAGTAGTCTAAAAATCCCTTCAGGAAACAGAAAGTAACTGATTATATGGAGAGGCCTGAACAGGCTGGAAGACTGAGCCAGCAAAATTTGCACAAGGTTTAACAGCTGCACTGCACCTGGCACAGCACAGGTGGGGACAGCACAGCTGTGGCTGTCTCTGCTCTGCTGAGGGGGCCCGGGGGGTTCTGGTGGGCAGTGAGCTACACATGAGCCAGCAGCATATGAAATGAATTCAATTAAGTCCTAAAATTTGGTTTTGTAACCAAATGGATAGGTGTTTCTTTTTGCAAAGTTATATTCATCCTGACTTACAAGATTATGGGAGAAAATAAAAGTTTGATAAATATTTAAGGTAAAATCACAAGAGTAATGAGTCTCATACGGCTTCTGTCAAATACAGGTTCTTTTTCTGTCTTCTACAAACACGGCTGAAAGCCATTATCTACCTGTAACTTTTCTCTTAAGACATACTCTAGTTGAATGTTTTATAATTGGAAATTATTTTGAATTGGAAAACAGGTCACAGGCAACACAAATACTGACAAAGGACTGGACTGAAGATGAAGAATCTAATCACAGACGCCTGAATAGTAGCTGATGAGTTAAATGCTGGTATTACTGTAAATACAAGAGAAAAAGCAATTTCCAAAGAAACCAAGAGATAAGTACTTCCTTTTCCTTTTAAGATTTTTATTGGGATTGTTCCCTTGGGTGAATTTAACACAGCAAGTCAAAACTGAGACACTGCTTTTGTTTTATATGAATATAAAGTGGGTTTGTTCATAGATTTTTTTGGGAAGTATTAGAAATATTCTATTTTTGTTCTGTAAGGTCTTGGCACAGGGGGAGGCACTTAGAAAATGAACAAAAAGTAACTCTGCTTCTGAGCAATTCTACATGCAGCAAGAGCTATTCACACGATTTCAAAACTGCTACACATTCATGCAATAATATTTAAAGGCTCAAGAAAAAAAAGAGTCAGTGGCCAGTAATTATCATTCTAATTCTGAGTAAAATGTGACACCAAATGGAAGATAAAGAGGGAAGGTAAACTTGACAGAAAAAAAGGGTCAGAAAAGAAAGAAGGTACAAAAACATCACAGTCAATGTTTGACATGGAGGAAAATCACTAGCGTTCAATCAAGTTCAGTATTATGTACTCCTGATCTTAAACAAAAATCAGAGAAGTCCCTTATCTTTATGTTTTTCAAAGAATCAGAATGCATCAGAAACTCGATTTAAAGAGGAAAGTAGGCTTAGTTTCCAGACAACAGGATGCATCACAACCATATCCTGCAGATCAGTGTTTCATTATGTAATCCTCACATAAAAACAGTTTAATGCTGTAATTTGCAGCAATCAGTATTAATACCTTTGTTTCAGACCAGCAAGCTCTGAGGACAGCTTGTGTCCTGAAGTACACAAGGAGCTTGCTATCCTCATCACTGAGATGGAAGGCCTGCTCCAGAATTTGCAATACCCTGATGCGAGGCTTCACTGCTAGGGAGTCATCACCACAGAAAGGTCTCAACCACTCCAGAAGGTCATCTGAAGAAACTATTTTCTCCCTGTAATTAAACAATATTGTTTATTATTTATTGTTAAACAGTCTCAGGTAATAAATCCTAATGAAAATTGTACATGCATTTTTAAAACTTAACAAGCACATTCAATATGTAAGAAATACATAACACCAGGAAATGGAAGATCTGACTTCTGTGAGGCTGCAGGGAAACCAGCCCTTGTAAATCAGGAGCCCAAAGCTGTGTGGCATAAGAACTTTTTCTGGACTTCAAATAACCATGTAATACCATGGGAATCCATCTGTACACCTACATACTCTGCCACAAAGTACCCTGGTGCCACACAGTGGTGCTGGGTTTCAGCATCTGGAAATCCAAGTCTTTTCATCGTGTCTGGGCCTGATGCCTGTACTACCGCACCATCTGACTTTATGGAAAACCAGCTCGAATGCTTGCATTTTTAGTATGACATTTTTATCTCTGAATTCTTATTCATACTGTCACCTTGCACTCTTTTCCTTCTTTTACAAGCCCTTTCTTTCCATTCCACACACACAAATTACTTTCTCCCAGTTGCAGCTCTAGCCCTATCTTTTCTTTTTTCTGTACCATCTCTAGCCTGCTTGATCATTCTAAGTTCTTAGCATGATAGGGATTGAAATATGCCCAAAATCCTTAGAAAGAAAAAAAGAGAGATGTTAAAACCCCTAAACTTTGGGGTTGGACTTTGTTAAGTATAAAAACTCTTAAGCATATAATTTGATTCAGAAAGTGAATTATATCAAATACATTCTAACTGTGTGGAAGCATTCACAGTTCACAGATCACCATGAACTGACCAACCACTTCACAGCTGGAGATGGAATCATCTGTGATGTCCCTCAGAGGCTATAAACTAACAGGTACCAAATCAGTAAATGCTGTTTTAACTTCCAGTAGTATTTTAAACTCAAGCAAACTTTTTTCTTAGAAAAGATAAGCCAAGCAAGTGGCTCCTGGTGGAGTGTGATTTGTAACTAATGTTCCCTAATTTGTCTTAACAAGACAGACGGGAAAGTAATATGATACAGAAAATACCAAGTTAACCTGTCTTGCAGCTATGAAATAATAAACATTGACATCTGAGGTTTTCGTATTACAAGGATTTCAATTTTACTTAGGCTTTATATTGTCTGAATGATGCTGTTAGCTCAGAACTCCAGCTGAGTTAGACATGCCTTTGTTGAGCAGGTGGCATTCAAACTGTAAATTAAAAGTTTGGGAATTACAGGGACCTGCTGGAATATTTCAAGAGTTTGTAGAGCTTGCACTTGAGGCTTATATATGTTTTCCTGAGGAAAATAATTCTGTTTTGTAAACTGAGTAGCTGAGTTTTAAGATAATAAGTAAGTATTTAAAGGAATATAAACAATCTCTTGCAATCATAATTACTTTCACTCCAGCTTACTGTTTCAGCAGTTAAATGTTGATGAAGTACACAAATAAAAGACTCCAGAAAGTGTATTTCCGAATAAAATAGTACTGACTTGACCTTTATACCTTAGAATACTGCAAATAATATTTACTGCAAATTTTTACATCAATTCAGTCTACCTCAGTATCCAACATTCAGCTAATTTAATTTCATTGCAGAAGCCTCAAAAAAATAGTGTAACTGTTTCTGGCTACCAGAAAGTATTGGATTTTATTATCATTATTATACATGAATTCTTTGTTTGTATATCTGGGGAAAAAAAAGCTGATTTTTTTTTTTTTGTTTCTTCCTTGCCTTTACAGGAAGTGAAATGGAAAGTGTCAGTGAGACATACAGGCCATTATGTGATCTGAAGTAAGGACACTCCCAAAAGAGGAGTAAAAATGTGGTGAAGCATCATATAGCATTTGGGAAATTGTTTCTGCCATATACTTTACAAATATGGACAAACTTAGATATCTAAATTCAAATATCTGAAAGTGAATCATTATAATTTGCAATTTAGCAACTAAATTGAAACAAAAGCAGTGACATGCTCCTGGTAGATATACAATCTGCAGTCGTCACAGCTGAAAAACCATTTTCTCATTTCACTATAATACACAGTTATCTAAATTTTAGGTTCAATGCTTTCTTCCAAATGATCAAGTAAAGGCTTCTGTCATGGTTCAGATTTTGAACATGAAAAATGATAGCCTGTTCCAGAATAAAGTCTTAGAAAATTAAGTGCAAACCCATTTTATATATATATCTATATCTATCTATCTATCTATCTCTATATATATATATATATCTCCAAGAAGAAAAATCTTCCATATTCAGTATTGTACCTTCAAAGGTTTCATGAGAAGCATCTTTCAAAGTCTTACCCAAAGAATCCATACAGGAAGCTCTTACCCTTTTTCAACGCTTGCACGCACTGCAGAAATTATACCTTCAAGGATTCCAAGTGGATCTTTCTCTGTTGTAGACGAGTCACCATTTCCACTATTAAGGGAAGACAAAGTTACAATATTAAGGACCATTTTAATGGTATCTCATTTTATGCACCTGTAGGATTTATATGAATTCTTCAATAATTATAAGAACGTTCCATTTTCACTTCTAAACTAGTAGCTTTATTTTTATGTCAGAGTAATGCAAAAAGCAACAAGAAAGAGGGGAAAAAAATCTAAAACTCTAAAATGAAACTTGAAAGGAAAAGCATAGTTAAAGTTTAGTGCTTCTAAAACAGATTAATTAGGTCAGCAGAATATTCACTTGTAATCTCACTGTCTTAAAGATCAGCATGAACTAAACACACCTAAAGTTATGCATAAATGTCACCATCTTTTCTGTCCAAATCCTCTTGCAATATCTCTGTTGGCTTAAATTACCTCAACTGTAACCTGAGTCAGTAGTATCCTATCTGCTGATTTCTCTGGGGTCGAACCACCACGGAACAGCAGCCTCTGTGCACGGGTGGAATAGACAAATGTCCACCACTCCCATCAGATGTTTCAGTTAAAATACAGTTTTCTTCTAGAGGTTAAAAGGTTGTAAAAATTGGGTGAAGAAAAGAAAGAAACAAACAAACAACTCAAAGCCACTCTAGTAGGAAAGCAAGCTTTGCTGCTAACTCAATGAAAGCGACATTCTCAGCTAAGGTTTCCCATTAAACAGACTTGGTGCTGAGACAGGGAGAGATTTTGCCCTGGTACTCCAACAAAACACAGAGTGTCTCCCCACGGAAACCACCGTGGCAGCAATGATGCCTGGATGAATTGGAAAAACAGCTTTGCCTGTCTTAGTTTGTCAAAGCTGCATTAAAGAAAGAGAAGAAAAGGCAAATAGTTACCAAGTTATCTGACTGCAGATGATTCAAAAAACCCAGAGAAAAAGTGTATTTTCCCTATAGTTCATCACCATATCAAAGCTCTTCTGCTACTAAAAATGTCAGCCTCTTCCTAGGTCTGCTCTTACAGTAACAAACACATGCCCAGACTACTTTGACTGTTCTATCCAAATCCCAAATGCTACACAGCTGATAGTAATGTGCAAAAATAACTGTGATATTCCAAAATATTTTTTGTCAAGAGTTACAGAACATTTACAGTTTTGTCATTTATTACATCAGTAAGATAAATATATTTCCTAGGCAATGATTATATCATATGGCATAATGATCTAAATTTTTATAACCCTTAATGTCTTCCTGCATTCAGAATTTTCATCTTTCCTATTTTCATCTTAGTAAGTGGCCAGCACTCCAGTGAACAACACTGGATTAAAAATCAATATGACTCTATTCAGTACAGATGCAAGATGATTTATTTCATGATGAAACTTTAGCATACTCATTTTATGTCATTATATTGCACTCCTAAAGTTTGAAATAGAAGGCTGCTGACACTGGTCTTTTTCTCAAAAGATACTGTACATATGACTGATAAAAATGCTGTTCTTAGTACCAGTATTACCATGTGGTATCTAAACTTTTTTATGAGTGAAGCTTAAATTAGATATTTTTCTAAACATTTTCAGAATATTTGGAAACAATCAAATTATAATTTACAGTACAGAATACATAGAAATATTCAGGGTTTTAAACTCTCAGAGACATGGTATGTCTTCAAAAGATAAAATCCATTGTTACCAAAATGTTCATTCATGTCAAAAAGTTCATTCTCAGAAGACAAAAAAAAAAAAAAAAAAAA
>VZSE01007029.1:391804-457076 GCA_013398275.1 Promerops cafer | reverse complement strand
AAAAAAAAAAAAGAGTGTATTTTCACAGAAAGGAGACATAACAGAACTGAACACTCTGTTTAGGAAAAAGAAAAAAAAAATACACCCTTAGGGCAGAAGTATGGAAATGGTAAAAAGCAGACCAGTATTCAAATAATCATTTTATGCAACTGGCTACATGCATTAGGAGACGGTTTCAATTTCCTTTAAAACATAAAAAGCTAAAGAAATTTATTATATGTACCTAGAGTGAAGACAGATATAAGGCACTTCATTAATGCTCTTTTTATAAGCCACTTTGTTAGTGATTTTTTTACAGGCCAGATTTAAATTTTCCATTTCTTTGCCCTTTTTTCAATTAAGTTTGTAATAAAAACACATCTACAAATGCCAATAACATGGCATATCACAAGGAAACTGGAATACTTGTATAACTTGCACACGAGAGGAGAATGAGTATTGAAACAGAAACAAACAGGACATTTGCAGCCCTTCAATACTTAAAGGGGGATTATAAGAAAAATGGTGACAGACAAGAGAATCAATTCAGACTACATATAAGGAAGGAATTCTTTACAGTGAGGCTGTGAGACACTGGCACAGGTTGTCTGGAGTGGTGGTGGCTGCCCCTTTGCTGGAAACATTCATGGCCAGACTGGACGGGCTCTGAGTGACCTGATCTAGGTGAAGATGTCCCTGCTCATTGTAGGGGGTGTTGCACAAGATAACCTTTAAAGGTTCCTTCCAACCCAAACTATTATATGATTGTGTACAGAAAGTGAGTTCTTACTGCTCTACTTGCACTTACTTATGTTTAGTGTACATGAACAACTACCACGAAACCAACCAGCAAACCTTAGGTTTTGGGTATCCTCAACTTAAACATCAGTTCTGGACAGTCCTAGCCCTTGCTCTTCAAAAAACCTTCACTCTCTAATCAGAAATCAAAGTTGTTAGCTCCTGTCACAATCAGGCTCCAAGCTCCTCAAAAAACCCCTAAAACAAAACAAAACCCCCCAAAACAAACAAAAAACCCAAACAAACAAACCAACCCAACCCAACCCAAAATGGGTCAAAAGAAACGTACTTGCAGAAGCTAATGAGCAG
This sequence comes from Promerops cafer, assembly GCA_013398275.1. NCBI lineage: Eukaryota > Metazoa > Chordata > Aves > Passeriformes > Nectariniidae > Promerops > Promerops cafer. Next base: position 455,990 of record VZSE01007029.1, on the reverse strand, counting down.
TTCTGAAAACAAAAATCACTGTTTCTGAGACTACATCTGTGAAGCCAATTTTCAAGAACAACAGATCTATGAACATTTACAGGAAACTTCAGGTTTGTCAAACACAGACAGATGTCTTTTATTAAGCACAAGGATACGAGAAAAAAGGTTAATCTGAGCAGTAAGCTACAGTTTCCTAGAATAAGGAAATATTTTAAAAATCTAGAAAGACTGAAAGCTAGTGATTTTTTAAGCTTGATACTGCCTTTGCTGCCTAATGGTTAGAGGAACTAAAGAGAGATGACAGCTCATGAGACTAATAATCCTTTCATGTTTCCACAGATTGCTGCCTTGTTCTTTTCTTAATAATTAATGATTAAAAATAAGCAGCTACTAACAGAAACAAATATAATTAATGAAGGATTAGTCTTCCACACAGACTATATGCTATTTTATGCATGTTTTAAACAACAGAACATGATTCAGTGCTCACCTCAAAACTCCTAGGTATGAGCTTGGTGTAATTACACTGATAAAGGCTTATTTTGATTTCAGTTCCGTGTCAGAAAAAGTGATGCATATTTAATCACATTCCTCAAACAGAATAAAGTACAAAGAATGCTTGGAAGAATAAATTAACTTCATCTAAATCTTTTAACCTAATTACTGTATTCATTGAAAATACTCCAGCTTTATTTTCCTCTTTCTGATTGTGCTTTGTCATATTTAAATATGAGCAAAATAAGGAAATAACATACTAATGGTGTGATCATTCAAAGCTGGGGAAAAATGGCAAACCATAATTTCCATCTAAAATACCACAAAATCATTATATGCAAGTTCCAAAATTACTCTGTATGACTCCTGCTCAAATGAGATGATGTAATAAAAAATCTGATTTTTTTATCCCCTTGTTAATGTAGCTACTCTTTCTAACAAAGCTGGATTTACCTTCTTCAGAAAACAGTGTGCTTAACAAGGAACTCAAAATTTCACCAAACCCTTCCTGCTCACTTCCTGGTGAATGCTTTCAAAATTTCATGAAACACTATATCCCTGTGAGCATTTAAGAGAAGAACTCTAGGAGCAGCAGGTGAAGGAGAGCATAAAGTCTTCAACAAATTGTCTTTCCTGACTGACCAACCACGGACATGCCTGCAATCATGGATCATGGAACATTTCCCACCCATCATGTGAGTGATCTTAGGCAAGGAATTCAACTGAGCCTTAGGTAAGACTAATCAGGCGACCATAGTTGCTAAAATATTATGTTTTGTTTGTCACAAGTTCATGGTTTCTATTGAAGAAGCAACTGATTTTTATTTATAGTAGCTGTTTCTACAGGCAAACAAGGAAATGCACAATACATAAGTCATGTGAAGTATGAAAATATGCTCTGCTAGAGAGCTTTTACACATACCAATGCAAGAGTTTCTATCTCAAATTTTGTGTGCCAGAACTAGGGTTAAGGGAGACAAAAGTAGTTAAAAGAACTGGAGGACAATACTGCTCTTAAAATTGCAATTTAATGACTTACAATTTTACAAATTACAAAATCCTGAATTAGGCAAATAATTATATTTAACAAAAAATCTGTTTCTGAGAAGGTATCAAAGCTGTCAAGCCTGTCATACACTGCTGTAAAATGAAGTCAAAAAGTAACTTCAGCTTTCATGAAGACATTACTTTCTAAAAGGTTCTTCTGCAAGAATGACTATGTATGCTAATATAAAAAAGATATTATACTGTATTTGAAGGGTGGTTGTAGTTAATGCAACTGAAAGAGAGGATGTGTATTTTCAGTCACAGAAGTGGTGGACTGTTGCTTAATTTTCAGGCAAATCACTGACACTACCATTAATTTTCAAATCCATACATGCCTCTTTCACTTGTGTTTGCAATACCTTAATTACATTCCTTGTCACCATAGCTATAGAAAATCCAAGTTCAGTGTTACAGCCTTACAACTGCTACTCTGAAGGTTAATTGCCAATGGAGGAGTTTTCCAACACAATCTCTTTCAAAACTACTGTATAAAATAACCACACTGTGTAACATACCAAAGCTCCAGTAAATAAACCAAAAAAAGGTTCTCCCTTGAAATGTTGCATTTATTGAGTAAGAGTCTACTTTTTGGCTATACTGGCAAGACTACTTCTTTAATTGTAGAAATGCAGGTATTGAACTAACTGTAGTTTGTATTGTATCTTAAAAATGAACATCTGAGCATAGGATAGAGATGAATGCAATTTTATTCACAGTAACAACATGAACACCAGCAGGCTTAAGAGATGTAAAGTAACAACCTTTCTTTTAATTCCTCCCTATATTTAGATTATATTTAGTGCTTTATAATATTAACACTTTCTGAATTTCATCATAGGGAGGATATTATCTCAACTATTTTCTATTTTAGTTTATGCTAGGTTTTCACTTCATGCTCTATCATTGTAGTAGACAAACTTTCCATAGTTCAGAATGTTATGAAATTACCTTCCTCTTCTTTGCCCAAAAGAGCAGTGGAGTGGGAGTGGGATATTTCTACTGACCACATAAGGCCATATCACACACCAAATCACTTTAATTGAAACTTCCAACTCATCTGCCCATCTTTGCCACTACAGTTTTCTCTATGAGACAGTCAATCCCCTCTTTCCAGTGAAGTGCTGCATAGGAGTTAGTAGAGATGGTCACTGCCCCAGAACTTTAAATCAACTTGCAGCCATTCCAGCCTTGCAATGCATATAAAGAACAAGTAATTCAATTCAGAGAAAAGTGTTGATAAGAAGCAGAGTAGAAAGGAGAATTTTGATTGGTTTCTCATACTCTGCATGTTAATGAGACTCATTATAGTCAAAATAGCTGGACTTTGTCAGCTTTGTATCCAGATACATCACATTGCTAGTTAGAACAGCAGGACAGTTATTATCTAAAGCTAAATTATTCTTCTTCAAATGGACGAACCCAGACAAGAAAGACTGTATTACTTATGTTGCTGTGCAAAACCTCTATCATCATGGAAGATGCTGTGAACACTCAAACTGAGTGACAGGAGAAATCAATTTTCTGCCAAAGAGGACGGCAAACAATTTGACAGGCTGCCTTCTTTTCATCTGTGGCACTTCAGGCTGCTGTAATACATACATACGTGCCGACGAAAAAGTAGAGCCATAGAAAATTTTCCATGCTAGACTTGTTTTCCAATTCCTGGTGTGTGCAATCAGATCTTCCTGCCCATATAATTTTTCTGCATGCGGAACAACGGGATAAATTCTGAAAGTTTTCTCTCTCTAAACTGGTCTTAGAAGTGCTAAACAGTGTTTACCAGACACCTAATGGCAGAACACTCTTTCATACTTGTTGCATGTATCTCTTTGAAACAGAAATACTTCAGAAGAGAGTTTTGTATGAATAGTTAAATGACAAGTATCTGTTCAATTTATAATGGATGATATAAAACTATCCTCCCCTGCTTTCCCTGCGCCCCCTTAAAAAAATGAGGGGGAATATAATATTTCTAATGAACCAAACCAACCTGCACAAAAAAACCCCAGCTCCCAGAAATGGCTGAGCAAGTTCTTCCGAAGATGGAAATTGTGTGACTTCTGGTAGGACACACTGCTGTGGCAGAGGCTGTTACCAGGCCTCTGCTGCCCAAATGCCTGCATGAGTTACCATTTCCAATAAACATGCCTTTTAACTCTGTTTAAGGAGGAAGAATTATGTGCTGTTGTAAATGTTACAGAAATTTACAAGTTCATATACACATAATGGAACAATGCTGTAAAGCCAATGGTTTTAACTAAAAAGCACCAGTGAACAGGATAAGCTCTGTCTTACTTTGTTCAAATTCCTCAGGCTTCCCCAATATAACTAAATATGAAATTAGAGGTAAACAGAAATATAATCAAAGAATTCTCCTGTTACTGCAAAATCCAGACATTAAAGGCAAACAAGTGCAAATAAACAAAATATTCAGTGCAAATAAACAAAACAAACCAACCAACCAAAAACCACAACAAACCAACACACCAACTCAACCACCCAAAAAAACCCTTCAAAAAATCCTGGAGGAAGATTTTTGTGCTTAATTAAGGAAGTGTGCTTACCTTAATATACCTACAATTTTTTTAATAGCGCACTGGACAACATCCTGGGGAGAAAGGCCTAGATCTCCAACAGCCACCTGCAACAACTGCTGCACCATGTCCAGGGGCTGACCATCTATGCACATGGCTACTGCTTGCTCGTGGATTTTTTCTTTCTCCGACCTTGACAGATCATATAAATAGCCGTACTTCTGCAGTGTATCCTGTGAACAAACAGTTTTTGGAACACTAATCAGTGTACTCCTTATTCACAGGGCTGTATCAGTCTTCCTTTCTGCTAGGAATTAACATATACTGAGAAAAAGAAAAGATTGATGGAACTGCATTTTCAAAACCCAGGTCAACAAAAGCAAAGGTAGAAAACATTAATAAAATATGACAGAAGATTGATGTCTATCACTGCTTGTCATGGTAACACTCAAAGCAAGCACTTGATCAGTAATCATTACCTTTTCACTGCTTTTCAAATAAGAGATAAAACTGTGAGTGAGTGTTTCCAGATGAGCAAGAGATTGTTGCAAATGATTCAGAGTTTCTTCATAAGCAGCAGATGGGTTTTCAGCATCTTTCATGTCATTATCTGAAGTTTTTTTTCTTGATTTCTCAGAAAGATGTTTGACTGCCTTAATAGCCTTCTTAGTCACTTCTATCCTGGCTTCAACTGGCAGCTGAAAAAGATTGCTCAATTATTCATTCATTACCTGTACTCTACTATTTGTATTACAGCAGTGCCAAGAAGTCAGGTGGCTTCACAACATAGCAGAAAACTAAATGAAGTATTTAATGAGAAACAACTTTGTTTCTAATTTGTCATTTATTAAAATGATCAGTATTCCATTACTTTCTTCTGCTGTCCCTCTTTTTACTGATCTTTTTACTGACTCATGTTCATTTTAAACCATATGAACTTCTCTTCCTGTTAATATTTATTATTTTTGTATACTGCCACCTTATAATCTTTGATTTTTAATTCTTCATCGCTTTACAAGACTGGCTGATAACTCACTAAAGGTTAGTTTTGCCAGATTTAGACCACTGTTTAAAATACAAGCTCATAAGACCAAAGCCATAAGCAAAAACCCCAGACGGATCAAGAATTTTTAAATCAATCTATTTAAAGCCCAAGTTATACAAAATAGTAACTATACAGTACTTTTCAAGACCTGTACTACCAGCTGTATCTAGGCATTAAACTGGAACAAAGTCTGACTTTCCTGTTTCGGGAAAGACACAGTTTTGGCTGAAAGTCTCACGTGTGATTTTAGACATTCATGTATGATTTGTTCATTTGTAACTTCAAGTACAGTTTTAACAATGCTTGCAATATACTTTCTAATGGGTGGGAGTGTCCTCTGCCTGAACTCTAAACCCAAAGCATCAGGTACTTTTAACATAAGGTGTTTTAGTTACTGGAATACTGAACAAAGACATAAACAATTTTAACTTTCAAGTTGAAATAAACAAGAAAAAAAATGCTTCAATCTGTGTGACACAGTGAATAGGAAATAAGATGAATTATCATATAAGAGGGTAAGTAAACTGCTACAGCATTATTCATACAAAGTTCAAGAGATGTTTACAGCATGAATTAAACTAGCTCCTTGTAAAGCCATAAAAAGTTTGATAAAGATTATTTGGTGGAAAGTTTTACAGTTTACATACTCCACCCCCTCCCCTAGATAAAAAGTCACAAGTGAAAGATCTAGAATTTACTCCTGGTTTTTTATGCTGTCACTGTGAACCACACTAATGGTCTACTAGATATTTTTAAGGATGAAAGCAAAATGAGTGGACATTATTGCTAGAGCTAAGAAAGTTTGCCAGTTTTAAGACAATACACAGGGAATTTTACCATACAGCTTCAAATGCAACAGAGTTCCATTCCCACAGAAAGTAACTGAGTTTGTTACTGTGAACAAGGCCTCAGTATCAGGTTTTACCCTAAGCAAGGAAAATTCATAGTCTCCACATCACATTAAAATCTAATAACCACAGCTGGATTTATATATCCATTTTGTAAACATGATAAAAGAAGAAAACAGCTACATATTTCATTTTTTCCTCTTCTAATGTACATTTTAATGTTCAAAATGCAATTAAGAGAGATGCAAAAGGCAAACAGTTCAAGTATTCCATCTAACTTATATCCTAGAGAACAGTGTCAATATACTGACAGTTTAGAAGTCATGCTGCCATAAGCACATGCAGAATAAAGCATTCAGATTAAAAAAAAAAAAAAAGAAAGAAGAAAGAAAATACAGGTTTTTCACAAGCCTGTTTTAATTTTGCATTCACATTTGCAGAGAGCCAAAATGCAGCACTATGAACAGATAATTTCTCTGGTTATTTTATTCCAAACCATGAACAGCTCTCCTCCGTACTTCTACTCAGCTTCAGCAATGAGATTTGGTATCAGAGCCAGTGATAAAAGTGTAGCTTAGGGGCTAGTTCAAGCTTTGTTTGCATGTGAAATGAAGTTTTATATTTAAAAAGCTTTTACAGTTTAAGAAGATTTTTAAATCGATAGGCTATAATGTGTAATGAAAAATCCTAAAAATCTCTTTTCAAACCAAAGAACATGACATACTATTTCACCTCAACAGATTTTACTCCTCAGGGTAAAAGCTCATCCCATAAGCCTATTCTCCTCCGAGTATATAAATACTTCTTAATAAAGTATAGTACGAGTAACAATTATTTGTATGTGAAGATGTTGACCCTGCTACTCTTATTGCCCGTGATTAACATGCAAGTGGGAGATTATGGAAACAGCTCCACTCCTTTTAATGGCACAGGAACCTGGGATCCCAGCAACTCTGAAATGCAGAATGGTTGGAAGAGGCCTCCAAAGGGCATCTGCTTAAACAGAGCCACCAAGAGCCAGTGGCCAAGGACCACATTCAGGTGGCTCTTGAGTATCTCCAGTGTAGCAGGACGCAACAACCCCTCTGTGCAACTTGTGCCAGGGTTCACTCACCCTCACAATGAAAAATGGGTTCTGATGTTCCGATGGAACAGCTGGGTTCAGTTCCTGTATCTGCTGCCAAATCACAGAATCACAGAATGGCCTGGGTTGGAAGGGACCATAGAGATCACCTAGTTCCAACCCCCTTGCCTTGGACAGGGACACCTTCCACTAGATCAGATTGCTCAAAGCCCCACCCAACCTGGTTTTGAACACTTCCAGGGATGGGGCATCCACAGCTTCTCTGGGCAATCATTTTTTCCTAATGTCTAATCTAAACCTGCTCTCCAGTTTGAAGCCATTCCTCCTCGTCCTGTCAGTGTCCATCTTTCTTGTGGGCTCCCTTCAGGTACTGGAAGGCCACAATTAGGTCACCCCAAAGCCTTCTCTTTTCCAGGCTGAACAATCCCAATTCTCTGAGTCTTTCCTCACAGGAGAGGTGCTCCATCTCTCTAATCTTACCCAACTCTTTGTTTGCTACCACGGAGCATGACATTAGTTGGCACAGAACACACCTTTAGCCAGCCCAGGTCAGCTGTCCTGGCTGTGTCCCTTAACCACTTTTTGCCCACCTGCAGCCTACTCAGGGCTGAGGTGTTGAGATAAAAATTAAGCCTTGACACAATACAGGCAGTGCTCAGCAAGTCAAAATCCCAGTGTGGTATCAACACTGTTTCAGTCACAGATCCAAAGCACAGCCCCATTGAGGCTGCTATGATGAAAGTTAACTTCATTCCTACCAGACCCTGTAAAATTCATCTGGAAAAAGTTTAAATGTATGTAAGGAACCAGTTAAAGAAAAGATATTAGTGAAGTTTCCTATTATGCACTGTCGAAGCAGATTTAATTAAAATAACTATATCAATGAAAGGCACAAGAAAGTACCTTGCACTGATACTAGAAAAAGAAGTACTGTCAATATCCATGAACAAAACAAGGTCAGGCAAGGCAAACCGACTGAACTGGAGCACAGTGATAAAATGAAGCCAAGTAATTCAAAAAATAACATCTGAATGCAGTCACGCTATGTAAGAATATTTCTTGTACACCTTCAGGCAATGTCATGCCCTGTCTTTTTCCTTAGTGTTTCATACAGCATTAAGTCAATCAGCCAGACAAGAGAGAGTGAAAAATATTCTGGGCTTTTTTTTTTTTTAAACTGAGATTTTTTTATACAGTTATTTTAAACAGTGTCTTTAAAGTCAAGAAAATGATGCAGGTTAATATCCAGTTGTAACAGGTAGATTCCACACCTGTTTAGTATGTGGTCAAAATGTGGACATTGTATTCCTGCTTGAGGAAGCAAAAAGAAAAAGAAAATGGTCAAAAGAGTATTACTGACTCAGAGAAAATAAGTCAACTTGTCAACTAAAATCACTAAGTTGCAAAAAAAGTTCTTTTAAATCTTTATATCAGAATTTGGGAAGGAAGTTATAAAAGATGGAATGTTGAACAAAAAACATCATCAGCTGTAGTCTGAAAGAATGAGGCTGAATCCTATAGAAGGCTGCAAGAGAGTACCCATGTAAGGAAAATTTTAGCTTCTCTTTCTCTACAGAAGATCTGACTGATGATACCACTGCTTTTTATTCTGCTTTTCCCATGTAAAGCTGTAGCCTTTTCTTCGTAATCAACATATTGTGCCAATCTCCATTTGTAGTGTGTGTTCAATAATGAAAACACAGTGATTAAAAAAGATTCTTTTCAGTTGTGTTTTTGTTGTGCTAGGCTTTTTTTCCAGAGTACTGTTAATCAAAAAACCATCAGGGCAATGACCTATGAGCTCTGAAACAGATGGTTCTTGGAAGACATAACCAACTCCCTAGCACAATGAACAAAATGCTGGTAATGAAGGAATTTAAAAAAAAAAATCCCCAAACTATCTAAAATGCTTCACAAAGATTACAGAAACAGGAACAAATGGGAAATCATCACGGTAATAAGTTGATATGATAATTGCTATAATTAAGAAACTATGACATCAGTATTATTTAAAAGCAAACAGAGCTGCTGGAAAAAAAGATGACATTCAAAATGCATGCAAAAATATAAGCAATCATTCCAATGAATATTTGGAATATCTCCCAATTAGGAAGAAATCTGTTCCGTACATGCAAATAGCCTATTCTTAACATTACAGAGATTGAATGATTTATTATTTAGTCAGAAAGACTTAAATAGTTTTACAGAGTTAAAAGCATATCTGAGTAGAAGTGCCACAAGCAGGAACCTTCTCAACTGCTTGCGGCAGTGAGCTTCTTTGGTCAAGGGATCTTCAGTCCTTCAATGTGTGAGGGAGGTGCTGACAAAGTGTTAAGGTTCTTGCCTGTTTCATTTACCACAAACACAAAAAAATACTGCATCAGTCTTTACCTTCTTCAACTACATTAACCATGTTACTTTTGGTCTATGGTTTACTGAAGTCCCACTATGACGCATCTCTGCTAACACACTTCCCACCACACAATGTGACCACTTCATGAACCCTTAAGGCCTGAGAACTGAATCTCATCTTCCTTGTGGTAACTCATTTCTACTAATTGCAAGAAACATGGGAGAAAAGAATCTCTGGCCTCTTAGAGCTAGGAGTACCTCAAACTGTATATATACTACAGTATAACAATGTTAGTTGCCTTTGCATAAATGCAAACTCCTCATCCATTTCTCCAATTTAGATATTCTCTCAATCCCTTTCCCCTGTCAAGCACTGCCCATTCAGTCACTGCTGGCCCAATTCATAAGAAAGCTAAAATAAAGAGTTTGTGGAAGGGAACAGGTGAATAAAAGGGCCCCTGTCAAAGTCCATCACATTCCTGTCTTTGTAAGGAAGAACAAGCAGTTGCAGAAGCCAGCACTAAACCCCTGTGTTTTCATTCCCTCTTGCATAATTACACATTCTGCTCCCAGGTTTTCAGCCATATCCAAGTGACACACAAGTAGAAGCAGCTGCCTATTACTTTGATAGTCCACCACTGCCTCTCCTCAATTCTACTGACATACTGGAAGAGCAGGAGATTCTGATGTCTGTTTCCTAAGTTCCCACATGGTGACAACAACAATGCTACCTCTGAAGTTGAACTCGTGTAGCCTACACTGCTATGTAACCAATGTCCCACTACCCCTGAGCATTTGAGACATTTCTCGATTGTTTCTGACAAAAAGGGGTTTTTCGATGGAGATACTGTTCCACAGGAATAACAGTGGAGTGAATCTCATCATCTCCCTGGAATATTCTCTCACTCTCCTTTCCCACCTTCCCCTTCTGACATTTTGAAGGAGTGGGAGAGAGCTCAGAAGGTATGCAACATTTGTTTTTTTCATTTGCCAATTCACCTCTCAGCTCTCCTAAAAAACCCACTTCACCATCTCACTGAAAGCTTCCTCTCAAATTTCCTCTATGAGAGAGAGCTCAGTTGTCTCAGTGACAGTACAGATTATTTCATGACAATGACCATGGCTTTTTGCATTTTGACTAAGTATCAGCACTTCCATGACATACCTAAATGTGCATCTGTTCTGGGAATAGGAAACTGATACAGTAAAGTAGTTGGCCACAAAACTAGACTTGGAAGAAAGTGCTGAATTAGAGATTAAAAGAGTGAGCACATGACCAGAGCAACCTAAAACCACATAAATTTAAGTAACAGGCGCAAGACAAAAGGCTGCTTTCAAGTATGAAGCATTTTTCAGATGTAAGGTAGAGGAAAGAGACCTCAGAGGTAAGTTTCCAGGGTTTACAAGGATAATTTCTCATTGTACAATTCTACTGGAGAACTGAACAGGATCCTGAGGCAAAGGATCCTTCCTAGTTGCAAGCTGGTTGAACAACTGTTTCAATCCCAAACCCCGTGCATGGCACATTAGATGATTTGACCAACTGTTTCAAGCACTTCTTGACCATCTTTCATGGCCAAAAAGTTAACAGGTCTCTACTACAAAATTCTGCCTGACCACAAACCACAATCATCTTGCCTTCCATGTTTCTTTCATGCTATTCCTACTCTCTACTCTCAAGAGAGTAGAGAAAATGTATTAGAATCCCGAACAGAAATGAAGGAAAATAATCAATGTGTTTCAAAACAGATACAGAGTGGAGGACATCCACTCTCTCCCTGCACCATTCATCTAGAATAAATGAGAAATAACCTTGAAATGCTCCAGGAAAATTAACAGCAAGAGTTCCAAGCAGTCAGTTGCAATGACCATATGTAAAGACAGTATTTCCTTCTCATTAGACAAGCCATGCCCTTGCTACCTCAGTTCACGGTCAAGTCTGGCAATTAAGATCTCAGGATGAGTTTGGATCATTGCTCATAAGCATGAAAAAGTACCTTTATGAGATAAAAGGGATCAAAACACCTAAGCCAAGACAACAGTTCTGCTAAAAAGGCTTCAGAGACAGCTGATGGAACTAGTGATAAAACATGTTGGTCTACCACCACAGTCAGACCACAGTGTAAATTCTGTGCTGATAAAGTTTCTTATTATCCCAGCTAGCAATTTTTTTCATCAAATTCTGATATAGATAGAGGCTAGATGGGTTCTAATAAATCTATACTAATATTATGGGAACATTAAAACAGTATTCAAAGAGGGAACAAACTGAAATGCACCTCCTTAAACATAGTGTATAAATACCTCATAAAAATTGTCACAAACCAAAATAAGGAAGATACACACAAAAAAACCCCGGACACTATCACCTTTTCATTCAGATAAAGTTAGTGAAGACTTCTCTAGGTCTTTCAATAAGGTAAAATCAAAGAAATCTCATTTCTCTTTTGTGCATCACAGTAAAGATGCATAAGAAAGCATGGGTAGAACTTTATGCTAGAAATATCCTTGCAAGTAGGTTTCACTGGGCAAAAAGAAACTTCACATCTGGTAATATAGGTTACACACATAAAAGTGCATTCTTTCAAAGCCAGGCTTTCAGCCAGATGGAGATTACGACAGTTTATAATTTACATTACTACAATGCTTAGAAACCACATGCACTGGGCCAGAATACTTTCTCTGTGGAACATCTTATTCAGAATGTAAAAGCCTGGTACTAAGGACAAACCTGTGGCACAATGAATTTTAGGATGAGCATAAGTAAATAAATACAACCACCCCAGTATCTGGTGGAGTGACAACACAACAGGGCACAGGTAATCCAGGAGGTTCCTGGAATGCATTGATAACAACATCCTTCTCCAAGTCATACAGGAACCAACTAGGAGAGGTGCTATGCTGGAACTTGTTTTCACCAACAAAGAAGGACGGGGGGGAATGCAATGTTCAAGAGCAGCCTGGGCTGCAGTTGCCACAAAGATCCTCAGGGCAAAGAGGAGGGTGCACAGAAAGTTCACTACTCTGGACTTCAGGGATTTGCCTGGTAGAGTACCATGGTATAAAGCAAAGAGAGGCCCAAAAAGGCTGGTTGGTTTTGAAAGACAGCCTCCTCCAAGCACAGGAACAATGCATCCCAAAGAAGACTTAGTCAGGCAAAAATGCTAGGAGGCCTGCAGGGATGCCAAGGAGCCCTTGGAAAAACTTAAACCACCAAAAAGCAAGCCTACAAAGGGTGGAAACAAGGACAGGTACCCTGTGAGGCATACAGAGGAACTGTCCCAGCAGCCAAGGACCAGGTTAAGAAAGCTAAAGCATTGTTAGAACTAAATCTTGCCAGGAAAGCCAAGGGCTACAAGAAGAGCCTCTGTAGGTACATTGATGATAGAAGAAAGACTAGGGAAAATGTGGGTCCTCTCTGGAAGGAAATAAGAAATGTGGTTACCCTAGACATGGAGAACACAGAGTCACTCAATAACAGTTTTGCATCAGTCTTCACCAGCAAGTGTTCTGACCATGCTAACCAAGTTGCAGAAGGCAAATGAGGGACTGGCAGAGTGAAGAACAACCCCCTGCAGAAAAAGATCACGCTCAGGACCATCTAAGGAACCTGAAGGTGCACAAGTCCTGGGTCCTTATGAGATACTTCTGTGGGTTCTGAGGGAGCTGGTGCATGAATTTGCTAGGCTACTGTCCATCCATTTGAAAAATTGTGGCAGTCTGGTGAAATTCCCACTGACTGGAGAAGGGGAAACATAGCCCCCATTTTTTAAAAAAGGAAAAAAATTATGACCTAGGGAACTGCAGGCTGGTTAGTTTCACCTTGGTGACTGGCAAGATCATGGTGCAGATCCTCCTGGAAACTATGGTAAGGCACAGAAATCAGGAGGTGTCTGTTGACAGCCAACACAGCTTCACTAAGAGCATATCATGCCTGACAAATCTGATGGCCTTCTCTGACAGGGTTACAGAATTGGTGGATGAAGAAAGAGGAACTGCAACTGGCATCATCTACCTGGACTGATGCAAAGCATTTGACACTGTTCCACATGACATACAAACTGGAGAGATGGGTATGACAGATGGACCACCTGGTTGATAAAGAACTGGCTGGGTTAGCTGCATACAAGGAGTTGCATTAAGGGCTCAATGCCCAAATGGAGAACACTGACAAGTGGCACTCCTCAGCGGTCGGTATTGGGACTGGCACTGTTCAACATCTATGTCAAAGACAGGGACAGTGGGACTGACTGTGCCCAGAGGAGGCCACAAAGCTGCTCAGAGGGATGGAACAACTCTCCTATGACGACAGGCTGAGAGAGCTGGGGCTGGTCAGTAAGGAAAGGAGAAGGCTCTGGGAAGACATTAGAGTAGCCCTCAAGCACCTAAAGGAGGCTGCACAAGAGCTTTCCAAAGGGCGTGTAGTAATAGCAGAAGGGGGATGGCTCTAATGAAAGAGGGCAGGTTTGTATTAGGTTAGATATATGGAAGAAATGCAGAAGCTCTCCATGGCAGGGAGGATGGAACTACATGGTCTTTAAGGTCTCTCCCAAACCACTCTATGACTCTATGAAATACACAATACCTTATTCTATGCTGAATGAGCACAAAGGGACTTTGGGGTTCCATCAAAACTCTTATATCCACAGATCTAACTTCCCTAACTGAATAAAAATCTTTTCTTTTCATACTGGAAGTCATAAATAGAAAAGGCAGGCAGAACAAGGTAGATTTACAAATTTATCTTTAAATACTGCAAAATGAAAACTGTAACATTTACTGAGACTTTCTTCTTGATACTATATTGAACTCATATACTGTATGCTTCACCTGAGGACTAAAATGATTAAAAAATATCTGCTTACCTTTGTGACAGCTTTGGAAGAAAAAGTAATTTCATCAATGAAAGTAATAATATCATCTGGGTCAAGTCTATCGAAGTATTTTGAACACATATCATATGCATGTAGCCACTCATCTGTGGTTTCTGGTATTTTTTTAATGAGATGGTGATCACCATTCCAAAAAAGTTTTTGTAACCACACAGCATAAACAGAACTTGGTGACAGCATGCTGCCATCTTTTTTAGGAATTTTGGGAGCCAGTTTGGAAATAGATAAGATATTTTGACTTGTTAGGATGGGCTCCAGTGTTTCCAGAGGGTTTTCATTTTCATCTGTTAGTTTTTTGTAATTAAGACCTAGTGACAGAAGGAGAAAGAGGTAAAAGTTATTCATAATTATATCTATTCACACTCCACAATTACATGTAAAACAATGGCATCTGCAGAACTAAAAAGACTCTAGCCCATCCCCTTTTATGAACATATATCCTGAAAGACTTAGATTTTATGATGTCCTGGTGTATGTGAAATTTCTCAATCCATGGAACCTATTTTAACATTATATATCACTCCAACTAGGGGGAATGGGTTCAAACTGAAAGAGGGTAGATTTAGATTAGATACATGGAAGAAACCCTTCACTGTGAGGGTGGTGAGTCACGGGAGCACGCTGCCCAGAAAAGCTGTGGATGCTCCGTCCCTGGAAGTGTTCAAGGCCAGGCAGGGTTTTGAGCAACATGGTCCAGTGGAAGGTGTCCCTGCCCATGGCAGTGGATCTGGAACTGGTTGATCTCTAAGGTCCCTTCCAGCCCCTATCATTCTGTGATTCTATGACACAACCCAAAAAATAGCAGATTCTCAAAGAAGCAAGAATATACATACAGTATATAGAATCATGCTAGAACTTAAGTGTAAACCCTAGAAAACCTCATGCAAGTCAAGGCATAAGACTTCATTAATTTAAAATATGTATTCTGATTACGTAACAACTGGTACTTACCACTTAGCAAAAATTGCAAGGCACTAACTCCAAGTAAACTGAATAAGGTCAGCTAGAGATAGGACATGTAGAACCATTTACATCAATATTTATATAATCAAGAGTCACGTTACTACTCTGCTTCCTAGAGCAAGAACATCCTTGCAACTTAATTTACCAGCAACAGAAGTATTTCTAGCAATGATACTATTTTATTTTCTTTGCATATAATTTTTAAGGTAATTGACTTCTATTGCCATGTTCTTACTCATATACTTTGGGCCTGCAACCTTCGTAAACACTTAGTTGTCCTTGACTCCTATCTCTAAACTATGCTGAACACTAAGAATTTTGATTAGGGGTGTAATACAAAGATTTAATTTTTTACCACAGAAACTGATTAATTTGTGTTGACATATGGTCCCAGGACTTTTCTTTTTAATAGCTTTGAAGGTAAACAGTAATTTCTTGGCAGAATTTTCTTTGGCAAACATCATAGAATTTGAGTGTTGAATAACATCAGTAAGAACTGAGGGTTATCCCTCCTCTCCAAAAAAATTATTGACTTTTTTCTTCCTGCAATACATGAATTCATATGCACCATCTCTTCAAACTCTGCAGCATAATTAGTGTCCAATACACATTAGGTTCCAATTAACCAATTAATTCATCCTCAAGAAAATTAATGCCACACAGTGTGTATTTTTCATTCTGAAACTGGATTTGGAGTTGTACAACTAAAATTCAAGACAGTACCCAACTAACAAGCAAATTGAAAGTAGTATTCAAACTTTCAGAGTCCTTATCTGCAGTGTATTTTACAGTAATTGTCTGAAAATGTAGGGCTATAAACAATGCTGTAATTCTGGGAAAGCAAAAGGTAACATCAAGGGTAAAACATAACAAAAAATTATCCTCTTTCAGACAAACAAACACAAAATGCATAAAGTCCCTAATATATTCTGTAATTCAGACTCTTGAAAGGTAAACTTTCTTAAGTCCTTTGAGAATATTCATATTAAACTTGTAGTGTTAAAAATTATACTCTAGGAACTTGGTATTTTTCATTTAAAATTTCACTATGAAATATCGCCAATAATTTTAACTTGCATCACTAACAGAAAGCTGTTCTTAACCAGTTTTTCCTTGCTGTGATCAAATAAATTTCCAGCACAACAAGAGAAGGAACTTATGGCTATATTAATTGTATTCATCTCCTTTGCTCACAGAAAAAATCCAATTATCTGGAAAACATAAACTAGCTATGCATAATCACACCAGTACTTACATAACAAAATAATAAATACATTTATGAAGAAAACAGGTTCTCTCCTACCTGGTGCAACTGCTTTGAATTTTTTCAGGAGTCGGATGTGAGTTTCAGGTTTCAGATTATGGTTTACCACTTCTGAGCAGCCACAGTTTTCCAGGAGTGTAAAATAGTAAAGCAACCGCTGGTGATCTTGGCCTTCAATACTTGGGTAAACATATTTAGCCATGTGTTCATGAAAGGTTTCAGGACTGGTTTTCAAAGTCTCAAATAGACCAAGACTTTGTGCTCTTTCTTCTATTTCCAGTGTTGATAACCTGTGTTTAGAAATAATTTTTGTTTAAAGGCCTGGATGTGCCATGAAAGACTCTTACAGCTGTACACCTGGAAGACAGGTGTTTTCCCTCTCTTTAGGGTCTCACTCACAAACATTTAGAGAATTGTACACTCTATAAAAAAAGGCAAGCAACTCTTTTATTTCCCAATCCTGTTACCTGCATGCTTGGACACGCAGATTAAGGGTTATGAATACTGAAGTGGAATTCAAAGCAGGATTTCACATCTGTGAGTATAGCTATACGTAACAGGAAACATACATCCAGGATATGTGTAAAGGAAGACTTTATTAAACAAACAAACCAACCACTTGTGGCTGAATGATGCTCAGAGACCCTACTGCCCAGTTAGAAGCTTTCCCAATCCATTACATTCTATTTTCTGTAGTTGATGAGTACCTGTGCACACCCTGAGAGATATTATCACTGAAAACTGGCTCTTGACCAGCAATTATTCTATCTGGCACTGGTATTCATGCTTAGGACAGTTTAACAAGTTGCTTCTCAAGTTGTCATCCAGGAAAGCTTATGAAAATATCAGTAAGCCTTGGGTTGACCTCAGTCAGTCTCACTGCTTCAGAAAATTCCTTCCTGAATCTTTTGAAAATACATTAGCTCTTTCACAGCATGAATTCAGACACCTCCAGTGACTACATAAAAGATAGTCACTCTTTTTTCCCTCAGCTGGGAGAAAAATGGGTGCATATCATCTTAAGTTTGTATCTTTCTCAACTGAAAGCTTTACCTAAATCTGAGGAAAGAAGTAACCTACAGATGATTCCTACCTCGAGTCCCCCCGGAGCCCACTCATATGGCACAGTAGACAGCACATTTCATTTGAAAATCTGATGTCTCCTAATACCATTTGATTTTCCTCTACCTTTAAAACTGATTAAATTAGAATTTCATAATTTCCCTCCCCAAATATACATGCTGTAAGTTAGTGTTTCTCTTTTATAGCCAAGTAAAATGTCTCCGTTTCATTCTTAAAGATTATTTTGTTACAGCAAATACCAAAAACACAACCTCATTTTAAAAATTAACTGATTTCTTAGGGAGAATAAGATATTTTTGAGTTATTTTTCCATCTACGACCCACCCCAAGATTGTTAACATTGCAAGCATGCTTTTAATTCTATAGATTCTTCTTATTTCAAACAGCACTTCATAAAAGATTAAAAAACATGAGGCACTTAACTAAAAAAATAAGAATATGCTACACAATTACGTTGAATTTGTGCATCTTTTTCATTAGAAAATGCAGATTAAGACTCCACTGAGAAGATTAAAGCAAGGAAGCTGCAAGCTGAACAAGTAATTAACTGGATCTCTGCAACAATATGGAATTGCCACTCTCATTCGCATTTAATTTTTCTACAGCATTAATGAAAACAAGTATGATATTAATAGAAATAAAGTACCATTCACTCATCCTATTGGGGAAAGCAGACACTTGGACCTGATGTATTTCAAGACTGTGATATGACTATCTTTTTGTGTTCACACCCAAAGTTCAAACTAAAAGCTAGTTGAGCATTAAATTGTATGAACAGGATTAGCAGATGTTTGCAGTGTGTTTTTAGGGCTGACTGTGGATAGGAAGAGTTTATGGTGTTGTTCAGAAGGATTCTGGAACCCTTCAGAAGAGGTTCTGTGATAGACAAACAAAATTTCATGTTGCTTAAATCATAAATTGCATTTTATAGAGTTTTGATAATCAAATGTGATCAGATTCCTCAAAAGAAAAACCCCCTACATTTCCACTTAATTTTTATAAAATGTCATTCTGAACAATTTTCAGACTCATATTCCAGAAAAAAGTCATAATTCTCTGTCATCAAGTAATCAAAGAAATAGTTAATACAAACTATGAAGCTCTTCTGAGCTTCTATGTAAAGAAGAATCCCTATGTCTCCCTATGTAAAGTGGCTTATGGAAATACTGCAAATTTGGTTAAAGAGATTAAGTCTTAGAATAAACTTCATTTCAGTTCAGAATGAATGCATAATGAAACATGTATTATTAATGCCATAATCCCAAGACTCAAATATGCTGTAATGGTCATCTGCTGTCAATCAATATTAAAATGAGATTATGATACAAGAAAAACATGCTCAGCAGCATATTATGCTATTACACTTCAACTTTTAAGACTTTTTTTGAATTTCACTAGAGAAAACACGGTGACTCTGTACTTTCGTGATTTCAGAATTCTGTGAATACTAACTTAAGGAGGACAAGAACAAAGAAAAAGATAGAAAATGCTGCAGAACACCTTAGGTAATATTCTAGTCCCATAGAAGGCAGCTGGCTCTTTCACACTCACCCCAGTGTTGCCATGTTTATATCCTGACTGTCTGTTTTGTTTAAAGCAGTAAATAATTTAGCAGCATCAAAATTTAGAGGGTATGTCTTCTCTGTTTACTGGAGGAAGTGAAGAAAATCTCAGAACATTATTTCATCTTTTCCAGACAATTCACAAAGCTTTGGTTTTTTATCCCTCACGTTTTATAAAATGTTTTAATGCTTTTTAATTAATAGTTAGTGTTAAGAGAGGTACAAACACTGCTGCAAGCTAAAGGTGCTTTAAGAATTTAACACTTGAAACAAACGAAATTAATTTGATCATATCTGTCAGAAGAGCAGATAAGAGCTGCTGCATTACACAGGGAGTTCTGCATCACTGTCAGCTGCACGTGCTACTCAGGCAAGTAGTTTGGTCTTTCATCAAATGGGTTTATTCCTCTTTCAGCAGACAAAAACTGACATGATGTAAGAGGTTAAAATTAATTAATTAATTAAAAAATAAAGGCCCTGAAGCCACTTTGGAGTAGAGATTGTAAGCATCCCTCCCCTTATGCCATACTATAGCCAGGATTGGTCTGCCATACTCTTGTAGACTAGAACAGTTTCAGTAAAACATTGTTAAACGAAAAAGCATGCTTCTATCAAGAAATGAAACTGAGATGAACAGATGCACAATGTGAATAGGGAGCTCCAACAGATTTATTTCCTCTATTATGTAGAATAGAGGTCAATAAAGAGCAAAATGCTAAAAGATAGAGAACTATCAGGTTTCAAGATATATTACAGGGACTAAGAGTAGTTACTGAGTTACTAAGAGTAACTACAGGATAAGCTGCTACTGGAAGAGAGAACTGAACATTCAAAGTTGTGGAAACTTGAACACTGAAACAAAATCCTGGAATACTCTTGAGAACAGCAAGACACATATGGACTTTTAACCTTGCCTGCAAGACCAGTTTTCACAGCTGGTTGCAGAAGCATTACATGGAAAAGACAAAAATTCCCATACCATCCCAACACAAGACAAATAAACACACAACCCAAACTCCATCCCCAATATAATTCAATTCTGTCATACATCAGCATTTATTTCTGTGTAACAGAATTGAATGTGCACTTGCAGGGGAGACAACTTACCCACTGTCAGTGAATAAAAATTCCAGATGGGTCATGTAAACTTCCCAAAGTGGAACACTGTATCGCTGAGCCAAAGAAATAGCAATTTTATAGACATTTTCTTCAAGTGTCCTGGTAGAGGAGAGACATGAGAGAAAATGAGGAAAAGTTATGTTAAGCCCTATGAGACATAACAAGAAAATAAATGCTTATGTTAGAAAACTCATTATTTCTTTTTAATTTTTTTTCGTCATAAAACAAGAACATGGAAAAATTTTTACATAAAAATACATTAAGTGTGTCTTCCTGCATTTACTTATACTTGGTGCTCCATTTGAGGAAAAAAAAAATAGAAGAAAAAAACCTGCAGATATTTAAAAGACAGGAACCAACTCCACAAACACTGGTTCTCAGTGGCAGCTTCTACTCAACCCTGTGCTAAAGCAAAAATATCAGTTTTCATTCCATTTCAATTACAAAGTGATGAAGGATGTAACTTGCCACAGTCAGCATTTACTTGATTTAGTTGCAACACCTACGGTGTTTTAGCACAACTGGTATATAAATCCTCAAAGCTCTTCCTAGTAGTTCACAGATAGAAACACTCCTAGTATTTGTACTTGTGTGAAGATGTCCAGCTCACTCTGTCCTAAAATATTAAAAACTGCTTTTCTGTTAGTGCATAATCCCTTTGACGAAACAATAGATGGAGAATATGGTAAAATACGAAAGCTTGAAGTTACCTTCATACTAATCCAGTATAGTATGGTTCAAATACAGATGCATGATTTTTGTTTCTAGGCTGGCATAGAAGCAATACTATTAAGGCTAATGCTGGGATTTTTGGGTTTTGGTATAAGCTTGGTTGGGTTGAGTCTTTTCAGGATAATTCCAAGAAAAACACTATCTGTGTGTGTCATTGCTTTCTAATAGGCCTGTCATGAACAACTTCTTTAAAATGTGTTTAATGTGAATACTTGAGGTGGCTCTGCTTGAGCAGGGAGGATGGGCAAGATGACCTCCAGAGGCCCCTTCCAAGCTCAGCCATTCTGTGATTCAGTGAAAGAGGAAGATGGTATGAATGCTTTAGTTGCAAAATAATCCAGTCAATCATATAAATCAGGAGTGGCTCCTGGAACTAGTGGGATCCATTCCTCCTGGAACTTCATAAGCTATACAACAATCCTCCCTTCCTGTCTAAGAGTGGCATGCACCAGCAGCCTAAGGCAGTGGTGGTTTAAGGAAATGATGCCATATAAATGAAGAACAGTACAAGCAATTTATTCATTGTCAAGGTAATGACAAAAAACAAGCAGCTGTTGCACAATGAAAAGCTGAAAAAAAGTCCATTACCTTGCAAAGAGTCTTTTAACTTTCTTTTACACACCCCTTTTCATGCCCAGCCCTGCCTGCCTGTCAGTGCGAGCCCGAGGACTGCCAAAGGAATCCTCACTGAAGGCTCCAGCACAGGCACACTTTGAATGTATTTGGTGTTGTTTCAGCCAGACTGGTGCAAAGCCAATAAACAACAGCGTCCAAAGATATACACTAAATATAGAACATAAAACAGGCAACTACTTGTTAGCTAGTTTTAGCAAATTGCTCCTTCAAGTAAAAAGCTGTTTTGTAAATAAGATGCAATCTTTTCCAGGTGTTGTTCCTTCAAACAGCACTTCATAAAAGATTAAAAAACATGAGGCACTTAACTAAAAAATAAGAACAAATATGCTACACAACTACATTGAATTTGTGCATCTTTTTCATTAGAAAATGCAGATTAAGACTCCACTGAGAAGATTAAAGCAAGGAAGCTGCAAGCTGAACAAGTAATTAACTGGATCTTTGCAACTGCCCAATATGGAAGTGCCACTCTCATTCACATTCTAAGAAGCCTTACTTCTTCTAACCCTTTCATGTTGTGTTTTTACCTCTACTTACTGTAAGGAACCTTCTCTTCGTATTTACTTTATTTTAAAAGAGACAGTATCTATGAACTCCTGGGTGACAATGTAAGTAACCCTGCTGTATTCAAGGTAAGTATCTGTACTAACAGAAGACTACTTGTTCTGAAGTTGCTGCAGGAAGTCATCAAGATGTAACCTAGTGACACACTAGACAGATGTGCTTAATAACAATATATACAAAGCAGGCAATTCCAGTGAAACATTAAAAGATGATTACAAGCTATTTTTATGAATGCAGTGACAAAATCTGTGCAGGTACAGATTTCACAGATGTAAAGCATCAGCTTAAGTGTCGAAAACCTGACCTTACACAACTACTCTTACTCGATATATCAACTCCGTTTAGTAGCAAATTTCCATTGGAATTCTAGCTATGAGTAGCTACACACGGGAAAACTGAAAATATTTAAATATGCTCTTCAAAAGCTTCATGCAGACATCAGTTGAGAATCTGAGATTATATTTAAAGCTTCTTATTGCAGAGAACTCTTCCTCTGACAGTCTGTCAACTATTCAGCTGACTGTCCCTAAAACGTAAGTCATATTCATGGCTTGTTCACAGCTTGAAGTACCTACATGCAGATATTAATTAAAGGTATTTTTAAAATGAAAAGTACTATCCTATATTTTTCTATTTTTTTCTGTTCTGGATTTCTGAAAGGTGAGATGCTAAATATCAGAACATATGTGGTGAAGTACTTCCAAATGACTACAGGGAAAAAAAATACAGTGATATATACAGCAGTTCTAACTGAATGATTAAGAATAAAATACACTTTAACAACTTTTTTTAACTATAGTTCATTCCAAACTTTGATGCACGGGCATACCCTAATAGATTGCTAGGGCAGGTTTACAGGAGATGAAAGGAAGAGAGCAAACCTTTACTTATGCTCTGCTTTCATTAATCCCCGATTAACCTTAATATTAGCAGTTAGTAAATGAAGAGTTATAGATTCAATCATAGATCCATTTATTTGGGCAGCATTTCATTTAAGCAGAGCAGTTACATCGAAAAAGCTCCAACTGTAGCAGCATTACAGTGTAAATGTCTAAATCAAATAAATTATCTCTCTAAAGGTCAGCACTTTCAATTTACTCTCCTAATTTAAAGCTTAAAGCTATTCCATTCTAAAATAGAGAAAACAAACCTAATACACATTACTTACTCTGCCAATCCTAGTATTGTTTCTCTCTTGTACTGTGCATCTGCTGTAAATCTCTGCACATCCACTCCTTTGCCAAGTCCTTGCAGAGTCTGAGCTTGAGTGAAGTCTAGCAGTCGTTCATTGTAGTAATGCAGCTGATTTATCAAAGTGGTGATTTCTTCAGGCCAGTCTGCATGAGCATACTGAGTTACATGCTTTGTGACCATCTGAATCAACTCTTTTGGATCAGCCTGCAAAAATAATTGACAATGAACTAAAAAAGAAATCCCTGTTAATTCTGAACAAAAAGTTATCAATATATAATTGATCCCTGGTTCAGAGCTAGGAGATTTGTTTCCATTTCTGAGAAATTTTACGTAAACAGAATTTAAAATTTTCTGTAAGGCCCATTACAATTTATCCTTTTGGAATGTTTTAGACTACTCCATATGATACAAATAATTTTAAAAAACCAAACAAACTTACCTCACCAAATTAATAGTAACAAATGCTTCACTATGACTGAATTTATTTGTTTTTAAATTCCTCATTTTTATTTACACTGAACTAGGCAACTGATTGGTCAAACACTGAAGTAAAAGAAAAGTTACTGAATTTCTGATCCACTTCTATTATACAGAATTGAATAGAGGAATAGCTTTTAAGTGTCGAGAACTAATACTTTCCAAGAAGTATTGCAGGATCCACAAATTACTCGAGGCATTGCCTACACCCTGCATCTTCAAAGAATTAAATACTGGTCATCTGTGGACTACAGCAACCTCAGTTTTCAAAATACCTTAATCACAAATAAAACTTGCTTTTCTGTAAAAAAAGCTTCTTAGAAATTACACACCAAGTGCATCTCTTATAAACCATTAACTTCTGTAGTCAAAAACCCTCACAGCAAAGCAATAATTTAGAACAAAAAAGTATGAAAAATGAATGCATGTACTGTGGAGAGTTCCAATTTATCACAAGATCTGGACAGTGGCTATGTCTAGGCATCTCAACTTGAACAGAGCTCTGTGTAATATGTAAACACTTCGCTTACTCAATACCTTGATTTCTCTCTTCCATGAAAAATGAGGGCACCAGCAGCTCAATGCCAAAAAGATGCATTGTGACTTCTGTGTGGCACCCACTGAGGAAGGAGTACCTCCAAAAGAGCCACTAAAAAATACCTCGGGAGGCCAGCGTAGTTGAAATATTTCCTAAGAGAAACAGCTGATGTAACTGCTGTGATCTCAAAAATGTTGAGTGTACCAGAGCACTACACTTCGGTTTTTTGCTACAGAATTATTCTGCTACATTAGAACATAAACTTGTGAACATTGGCTAGAGTGCATAGCTGGGCAAAACATGCACCAAAAGTTTAAACCTTGAGGAGTGCTTTATTTTTTTCCGTGACTTGCTGGTCATTCTAAATTGATTTTTTCTCAAGCATCTTAATTGACAGGCTGCTCACCAAGTCACATTAAATGGTACAGGACATCCTTTTTCCTCTCCACTATACACTTCCGAAGCCCTCGAAACATTTCAAACTCATTGGTTTTATAAACAACAGCAGTACTTCTTTCAAGGCTGCTTAGGAGATTGGTACTAGAATAATAAAACCTCACAAAAAGAGGCAGGCAAGCAGAGCAGTGCCTCTACAACACAATTTTATCAGCTGGAAACCCATCCACAGCTTATTATGTATCCTGGTATCTCATTCTGTGTGATACACTAGAAAACAGAGGATGGAGACAGAGAAAGTCAGAGCAAGACAGGGAAACATGTTTAACACAGCTGCCTAAAACCTCCAGTCCACTGAGAAAGGCAGGTTCTTCTGACAACCTATGGGAGTAAATTTTCTCTCTTTTGTTAGGTTTCCCCTCTCTCCATTAAGGCCCCCATTTGGTATATTTCTGTAAAAGCACCTGTGTGTAATCTTCCATGCTGCCCGTTTATGGTCCCAAGGACCTTATTTAGAAATAATGTCTTGGGGTCTATTGGTCTTACTAATGTCACATTTAGAATAAAAGAATCATATGCTATGTGAATACTCATGTATATATAACCACACATATGTACGGCAAAATAAAGTGCAAACTCTTCAATCTAGAAGATAAAAATTATACATTTAGATTAAGAAAACACAACTGAAGTTTTTTTACTGCAAGCAGTTGCCGAAGATTGTCTTATTCTCTTCATCACAGAAATCTTTCAATCGTTATCCTCTTACCTCTTAAAAAACCTACAACCCAAACTATTGCAGCATATGAATCCAAAATTAGAGAAATCCCGGTCTTCTGTTTGGTATCAAGATGCACAGAACTTGTATTTTTTAATTTTAAGTATTCATTTTTTAACATCTTCACATTTTTAATAATATATCTCTTTCAGAAGAAAAGCAAAACTATTTCTACACCCATTAGATACCTAATTCAATTAGACATGATTCTTGTTCTAATGAACAGTAAGAGAGAAAAATCACTACAGCTGTATTAACAGTTTTCAAAATTTGTTTTAACAAATTTTTATTGAAAAAACGTAACAACTAGCTAGTAACAGTACTTGGCCATGAAGAAAATCATCAAAATCAGTCAATCTGCAGAATCTTACAGCAGCATTCAGAGTTTATAAATTCTTGGACTTTCTTCAAATTGTAACAGACAGCAATTTGTGTAGTTACAAATTAATTTTGACAAGTAAGACCAATAAGATGCCATACTCAACTTGTTCCCTTTCTAACATCACCTGTCAAAATCCACATCAACAACCCCCAAACAGCTACACACTTCTCTCTGTTGGTTTTTCAGAGTCCTTCGGCCACTTAGAAATTGTACTTAGGTATCCAGCTCCCCAATTTGCCAATCTCCTCCAGTACTTCTAGACAGGAATTTGAAAAAAGCTTTTTCTCCTGTGATCATGCAGGAAGGGCATTTTACATGCATACACTGTAAACACAGGGTAAGTTTCCAGAGAAGCCACAAGAGCTGACCCAAATGTATTACACCCTTAACTCAGGAGCCTCCCTAGCACTGCCAGGGGAAATCCCTCAGGAACCCCTGTCAATGCATTTTACTCATCTCTTGGGCTAACACTGTATTTGTGCTGACAGAGGCCTTACTTAGAAATTAAGAAAAAAAAAAAAAAAACCAAAATGGAGAGAAAGGAATAAGCAGACATCAGTTTAGCATAAAGCTAATTTAATTTCATGCTCTTAGATGTGATTTACTCAGCACAGGTCAGGTTTCTATCCCTATTGCCCCACTGGTCATTACCAATACGACTCAGCACAGATTCAGGGTCCACGTGAGTAAAATGTTTTAAAGCAGTTCTTACTTTTTGACTACCCTCTGGAAGTGACATCAGTGAAGCCCCTCAATATGTGTGCCACTGTGATAGTATAAAAGCAACACTGGTTTTATAAGGAAATAGGAGATTTTGATCTTGAAATGTCTTCACTCTTATGCCTGAATTAATCTTCAATTTTTGGGGCTTTTTTCCTGGCAAGTTGGTATGTCTTTTTTCCTCTTCCAATCTATTTAATTCAGTCATACACATGAGAAAAAAATAAACAAAACAAAAAAATGTATGAGCTATTATGCTGCTCTTATCCTGCTCAGGAAGTGGCAATCATTTTACAACTATGGTAATACTAATTAAAAAAGAATAATAAAACAACAAAACAAAAAATAAAATGCTCTACTGTGAACACTTCATCACTGATATGGTAATAGATCACTGTAAGGCTATTTGGCTTGCTCACTTCTTTTAAGACCAATAATCTATCCAAGAATTGTTCTTAAAGAACATATTATTCTTTTGATTCTAATGTAAATAATCTACAGGCTGCAATATAGAAATGATCAGAAAAACTGCTTAGATCAGCAGAGGCCAATCTGCTCATAATCACCTCAAAGACAAAACTGACACTGTGGGCCTTTCTGGACTAAGGTTGCAAAGCACCTCCATCACCTTTTGAACTGTAATCTTTTGGCAATGGGCAAAAGCTGCCACTGCGGTCAGCCACAGAAATCCAAAGGGGAAGGGAGAGGACACGTTCCCTTGTGCCCAGATCCCTGGAACATCAGGCTTGTTTTACACCATTTTAAGCTATCTTAAGAAAGAAATCATGCTCCAGAGGGAGTCACATACACCAAGCAAAATCCTCATGGTCAGCAAAACAAGGAGATGACAGCACATGAGCAAGGGCGACCAGGGAGCAGGGTGTAACATTCCTGCTGCAGACATTTTGTACTTTGCCCATTTCCCTGCCTCTGCAGTTGCTGCCCATCACCAGAGCAGCTGGGAACCAAACCACACCTCTAGAACGCATGCATATTTCAGAAAGGACAGCTCTCTCTAATTCTTGTAGCAACTGCCACAGTCCCTGTGCTACAAATTCAATGTGCTACAAATTTGATGAAGGGGTAGGCAAGAAAAAAAGAATGAAGTGAAGCACATAAGACAATAATTTTCCTCTCATTCTGAAGCAGGAAAAAAGATTTACAGGGACGAAATAGTTCACTCAAGAAGTAAAATCCTGAACGTCCCTGTTCACTCAAGAAATATACCCCATCTCTCCACAGGACAGCTTTTCATTAATTAAATTAATGGCACTCGTCTTCAACTTAGACTTTTGTCATGCTGTGAATCAAGAGCACTTTAACTTAGATACAGCACCACATGAATTTGGGATAGCCAACCTTCCATATCACAGCTGTCTCACATCTGATCTGCCCAAAGCAAAAGATAAAATGTGTGGCTAAAATGGAAGAGCAGAACATCTCAGAAATAAACCTTTACTGTCATATCACTCAACTGCAAGGATACCTCAACATTATTGTCCTTCCACTGCTACAGCTACGTGTGCTGTGTGAGAACAGTTTTGCTCAGGATCAGCTTTCACAACCATTTTTTAAATGGGTACAGGAAGCAGCAGATGTCATCACTCACCAGTGAAACCACACCAGGTCAATATAAAAGAATACTTACCAGAATACCTTCTGTAAACTACATGATGCATCAGGATCAAGTTGTACAAACTTATTTTAAAAACGAAGTAGAGAATCTATTGCTCATCTCATCTCTATTGTTAAACTTGACTTACACATTCAGACGTTAAAACAATATTCTGTTTCAGATTTAAAATCTTAAACCATCTATCAGAAGTTGTTGTAACACTCTAATGTCTCAGCTATATTTAAGTATAATGGTTTTAAAGCCTGTCCATACTCTTAAAAAAATGTTTCCGACCACAGTATGGTACATGGCACTGCAAACAAGATATTTCCTACTGTACTAAAAAAATTATATCTGGATCATGTAGATCCAGGAAGGCAGCTGTGGACTTTCCTACCTTTACCACAGATTTCATGCAGATGTCTCCTTTTTTCCAAGAACCGAATGTTTTAAAGTTTCATTCCAGATGTATGACTGTGTCAAAAAAAACCCCAAAACACTTCTGGATCACAGCACTGCTGCAGGAATGAAAAAAAAAAAAAGCAAGAGGCTGCCGTTCAGTAATAAAACAAAAGTAATCGGAAGTGTTGTCCAGGCAGTTGTTTCTATAGTTATGTTAAGTGACTTGTGTTTGAAGAGCTGAACAAATTGCTATAGTGCTGTTTTCATAGAATCACAGAACGGTTTGGGTTGGAAGGGATGTTAGAGATCATCTTGTTCCAAGTCCCCTGCCATGAGCAGAGACAGCTGAAACTAAACCAGGTTGCTCAGAGTCCCATCCAAACTGGCTTTGAAGACTTCCAGAGATGGGGCATCCACAGCTTTTCTAAGCAACCTGTTCCAGTCCCTCACCACCCTCACATTGAAGAATTTCTTTCTCATACCTTATCTAAACCTACCCTCTTTCAGTTTAAAGCCGTTCTCTCTTGTCTGGTCACTACATCCCCTTGTAAAAAGTCCGTCTCTAGATCTCTTGTAGCCTCTTCAGGTACTGGAAGGTGCTATGAGGTCTCTCCAGATCCTTCTCGCAGACTTTCCTTGTAAGAGAGGTGCTCCAGCCCTCTGAGCACCTCTGTGGCCTCCTCTGGACCTGTCTCAACAAGTCCATGTCCATTTTGAGGCTGTGGGCCCCAGGAGGCAGCACTGCAGGAAGGGTCCCGCAGGAGCGAAGGGGCAGAATCATCTCCTCGCCCTGCTGCCCACACTGCTTTTGATGAAGCCCAGGACACAACTGGCCTTCTCAGCTGTGAGCGCACGTCACCTGCTGATGTTGAGCTTCTCCTCAGAAAAACAGTTTTTTGCTTTGATTTCTATCAGCTATTCCAACACGAATGAGGAATAATTTGTGCCAAGAGTAAATGCTTTCATAGGTTTTTTGCTACCTTGTGTTCTCGTACAGATTTTCTGATTGATAAGTCAGGTTTAAGTAGAAAAATATCATCATTTCATCTGACAGCTCTTTTAGTGAAAATAACACATGATATATAAAAGGTTAAAGTGTCAACTGAAAGAACATTTCTGAAAATAGAAAATTACTACATGGTTTTGAGTGAAGTGCCTACTAAATTCATAGCACATAATTCATTTCCCATTTGCAGTCAGCATTACTCTCAGTAAATAAGTGCCATGTTTTTGGTAATAATTCTCACCTTCTGTCTAAAAAACAAAATCATCGTGCTTTCTTTTTGAATAAATTATGTAACTGGCTATTCTTTCAGAATATATCTTTAATCTTGACCTATATGGTAGCAACTGTATTCATATACAGACTTTGGGACAAGCATACACTCTTACTACTGCAAAACTTTACTGCAGTATTATGCAATTTCAGTTTAAGTACAATACTGTTTCTTTTAAATTTGTACAGTTACTTGACTTGATACATGCAAATATTTCTATATCTTACTAATTTAAAGGTTGAAAACTAGATATCCCATGAGCTACAAAAACACTTAACTTCCTCTTCCCTGACAGCTATAAAAATGCCAGAAGTCACGTATTTTTCATCCTAATCCAAGAGCACTGCTAGCACTTCTCAGAAGTGCTTTCTCAGTGACCACCTTATGTTATTGGGATATACATTTTCATTAGTAGTTACCTCAGCTAAATATAGAGGCCAATCTAGCATTTAGCCTCAATTCTCCAAGATTAAAAAAAACAAAAAAAAGAACACCAACCCAACCAACCAACCCACCCCACCTAACTCAACCAACAAACAAGCCCCACCAGCAACGTCAAACAACTAAAAAACAAAGGGATGGAGAAGCCTACTCTCTCACTCAGTGGAAATTTTCAGCAGTTGAAAAGTAACCTATATTGCCAACTCAGATTAATAAAATTTTGCCAAAATGTTCTTTATTATTAGATGACTAGCAAATTTCAAGCAGGTTGCCTGCAAAATCCATGATATGCTCACTGACTGGAGAAAAGAGTTACAAAAGCTTGGCAAAGGAATGTAAAAGAGAAGATAAAGCCGCTTGACTAGGGTAAGACTGCTTCAAAAAGCTGTTGGTCACCTCTGTACTGTTTCCCAGAGAGAACAAAACCCTTCACAAGAAGGAAAAGCATTAACACTTATCCCAGCTACCTCCCTCGCATGAAAAACCACAACTGTCTCCAGAGAAACGTGGGCAAACTAAACCTCAATCCTCTGCTGAAATGAAAGGCTAGTTTGAAGATCCTCTTTTCTAAAAGAAAATTTCTGAACAGCTGTCTAAAGAACAACACTTGCTCTGCTTTCAGAAGTAGGATTTGACAGAATAGCTCATATAACCCTTGAGAAACAGAAATAAGCAAGACTGTAAGCATCTCGTTTCATAAGTACATTTTATCTTGAAGAAATGGAATAGAGGAAGGGGGGCAGCACCCAACAACAATTTAACTGTAGGTCTTTCCTGAGTCATCTAAATATTATTTGGTCCCAACTAAGAATGGCAATACTTTGTCATGTTGTGCTCTTAACAAAGAAACATGAGGATCTGTGAAACACTGGCTTATCTATATCAAACACATCGCAACCGAAAGAATCTACTTGTCACAATCTGGCTGCAATGCCCCTAATTGCTGGATTAGTTTTTCAGGGATCATACAAGAAGATGTTCAAAACTAACCATATTTGCTGGTAGTTTAGGAGACCTTACTTGAGCTTTAAGCCTTGGGACACACTACAGTTTAGTGAGTTCTCCATTTTTGTTAGCATAGATATTCACTCATTTAGAAAATATGATTATATGTTGAGACATCACTGAACAATAAGCAAATCAACGAGGAAAACTCACAAAATATGACAAGCTAGAAAGGAAATTATAAGTGCTAAAAAAGCGCCTGGAACATGCTTTATAAAGAATGGTAAAGCTGATAGAAAAAGTTCTGAAAAGTGCTCAAAATCAGGAAGCCAGCTAGAGAAGGATCTGGGCAGGATCCCACGGAGAACAGGTGTGGAAGGAGCGCTCACAGTTAAGTCCAGAGCAGTAGAAATCATGAGATCTTTGTGTCAGCCCTCACTGCTGAAGGTGGGGAGAGAGCTCAGAGGAGCCACATGAGTTAAATGAATCTGGAAGGTGTCAGTTATGTGCCTGCACACCATGACCAGCTGGCATTCATCCCTCAGTTCTGAAGGAACACAAATGTGAAATTATGTTATATGGCAGGCCAAGGTGCATCAATAAACATTTTTAAAAATAACGTACCACAGCGCAAGTTCCATCTGAAAAAAATAGGATGTGAAAGGGATCTTCATAGGGATTGTAGCCCAGCAAGTCACATGTCCATCCCCAGTAAGATGGCAGACTATATAACAAATAGTAAGACCACTGAGCATTATGAGATTGTTGGGAAAAGATCAGCATGGCCTCTGTTCACTGGCTGGAGGGCTATGAGAGTATCAAAGAGCATACAGACAAATGGAATCAAATACACAGAAATCTTGCAAAATACTTTCACAAGTTTTCACACCAAAGTCCAACCAGAAAACTTAAGTTATTAATGGATTGGAAAAATTGTCCTTTCACTAACTGAAATCTGGTGAAACAAGAGATAGAAACTTGGGAGATCCATTTTCAGAGAGGAAAGAGTCAACAGCAAGTCCTGCAGAGGCAGGTTATGAGACCACTTTTATCCAGAATCCATTACTGATGATCTAGAGAAGGATTCTGATGATACTACGGTCTTTGAATTCTCCCCAAATCAGTTGTTAGCCTGCCTGGTAGTCTCATTCACGGTACCTTCTGCCACTGCCCTCCTCCTCCCTGGTTCTCCTCTCCATCACAGACTCTACACACATGAAGGTAGACCAATGGGAGAGAGAATAGCACAACATAAATTCCACGAATTATACACTCATCTCTCCCAGTTTTGCTTTTCAAACTGTCAGCTATGCACTGGACTTGGAAACAGAAGCATACATCAAATTAAAAAGATTCACCCGCCAAGTGTTAATGAGTATCAGTACCTGAACACGTATACAAACAAGCAGGGTAGGATATAAAACCATAGAAGTGTTAGGCATAACCAGCAGCACGGAAGAGAGGTGGAGCAACCCAAAGACCAGAAAAGAAACTTGAACTCGATGGAGAACGTACAACAGTAATTTCCAACAGTGAAACAACAGGGAAAAATTAAACTGCCAAATGAACCTTGCTAGTTTTCAGCACCACAAATAAAACAGAAAGAGGGGCCGGAGATGAGGGCTTGAATCACGACTTAAAAACCCCCAAGTTTTAAGTCCATCATAGGCCAAAAATAAAGAGCACTACCATTTTACCATCTACAGCAGCAACCCTCATAAATGCTAGCCACTGCATTTATGAATGGAAAGCTGAATGTCCAGACAAAACGAAACAAGACTGCCTGACACAGTTTGTCAGTTTTGCATGTTAGTTATGCACGTGATGTAAAACATCATGTACATAAATCCAAGTTGAGATTAAAAATGGATATATTATCTCTAGTACACTGAAGTCATAATTTAGAAATGTGACAGGATATGCAAACCAATATGCAACCATTTAATAGGCATTCCAATAAGAGATTTAGAGATTACCTCATGTGTAGAGACGTAACCTTTAGCTGCAATAGAGTGCCAAGTTAAAGCCATTAAGACCTCATCTAGTATGGGTAATACATCTGTTATTGCATGCATCAGATCTGCCTCCCTCCCTTTTTCCTGTATACAGCCTTCTTATGTATCTATTTCCATTTCAAATTAAGTCTTTATTTTCAACATCCTATATTTGGAATATTACGTAAAGCTGTAGCATATGGACCGTGGCTGGGAGTTTTACTTCTCTGGATTAATATAACCATATTTATAATTTCTACCAACCTCATACAAAGAAGCAACAAAACCATCTTGGGAGCCAGGTCAAGCTGGCAAAATAAAATCCTGGCAGACCAACAGCAATTTCTATGCATTCTGTCCCAAGTTCAAAGCACCCCACTTTTGACCTAAATCTGCCTCTTAAGAGATGTTGATAGAGGCTTTTCAACGCAGCAAGCAACAGAAAAGGGAAGCAGATTAAGTGCACAGAGCACAAGTTCACTGTGTAAATGTACTCTGTCATATAGTGGCTAAATACATATCAGGCTAAATATATATCAGGCTATTTAACTCTGTGGGACTGAACTCCCAGCTTCTTCACCAATTCCAGGCCACAAGAAGAGAAGCATCACTAAGGAGAATCTCTGAGATTACCAGTTCAACATATTGTCAGTTGCAATGCACAAAAGGACAGGAATCAAACTACCTTCTTGAAAGAAAAGTAACATACAAGGGAAGAGAATAAAAATCTAAGAATTTTCTGCTAAAAGCATATTTCCTCATCTGCTATTAAGTGCAAATTCCTGTTCCCCTCTGCAACTGAGTGGTATTTGCTGTAGCTGTTGTTTGATGCTCCAAGAAAAAGTCTGCCCCCTCAGCTGAGGTCAGTAAAATAATCCTCTTCAAAACAACAGAAACACCTCAGCAACAGAGTATTAGCATGAGGAGAGGAACATAACATATTAATTAACCTCAGGATAATTAAGCATTTTCACTCCCTTCTAGAGTAAACAATTTATTCTGGTCAATTATCAGATCACCAGGATAGGACAAATGAGGAGGTAAGATGCTAACAACACGAATTACCTAGCAAATTTCTTGGTCAGTTGTACAGCTTTCCTTCTTGTTCATCAAGACTGGGAATTAGTGAGAGGTGAATCAGAGTAGCAGTGGGGCAACAGCCTTGATGCTTTGCAAGCAAGGTTCAGCAACAGCTGAAACAGGCATGTTACCAATCATTCTAGCCACAAATGCAAAAGCACAGCACCACAGGGGCTGCAGTGAAAAGTCAATCCCACCCTGTTACAGACCTACATCAAAAAATAAATATACGTCCTGAAAGGGTAATTAGCCTTCTCGTACCAGTACATTCCACACACAATCAATTTCTGGAAATTCTGTTCTATTCTTCTGACCTTTATCTGCAGTTTTCTTAGGTTGGAGAGCTCCTTTAACATATTACTCTGGACAAAAAAGTAATACAGCTCAGATGCCCTAAACTGTGACTGTTATGTTTATGTTATCAGAACAACTAAAATTTGAAATTGTCTTAGGCACAAAATTAAAAGCAATACGTTACAGCTAAATCCCTTTGTCCTTAAAGCAAAGGAGTAACTTCACTAGAAATTGAAATTATCAAGATTATTTCCTTTTGGGCATCCACAGTACAAAAAATGATAGTGAGAATTTCTGACAATTCATGATTCTGGTTTGAGGCATAGATATTAACTGTCAGTATTTCACATCACAATTAAAACAAACAAAAGAAGAAACAAGCCTTCATGCAACAGACCCAATCACTCCTTCGAAAATCTTTCTTGACTAACTAGCAAGTCTTGAAAGTCTGTCCTAGCCAATGGAAGATGAGCTCTCCTCCCATTCCCCATTATCCTTGTAATATTATGCTCTGTCCTTTTCATTCTACCAGCATTTCTCCTGTTCTGCCACAGGTACTCGGGAACTCTTTTCAAATAATGTCGTTTTAAAATGAGAAACATAGGATATGTAGACTTTTCCATGCTTCTATATAGTTTCCTTTAAATTCAGATAGTATTCCAACAGTATACTTGATTCACTGGACTAGAAAAATCACAGGTACTGTAACTCAGATGCTAGTAGACAGAAATAAATTCTCTATGATCTTGAGGTTTCACCTTCTGGGCATGCAGCTGAAGTGCCAGATTTACATCACTACTGACGATGTAAAGAGTGAGAATGGAGGAAAACAAGGATTGGCTATACACCTTCACCCACAAAAATGCACTCAGATACCTTCTAAGAATAATGTACAGCTTTGAGGCAGGTAAAGGACCTAGGGAGGCACTTCTGCTTTCACCAACAGCCACAAGATAAGGTGATGCAAGCCACCAGTGGCATGAGTCGGAAGACAATCTACTACAGAATGACATCTACGGAATGAGTGTAACATATAAATTAGGCATTTAAGTCTGGCATTTAGGGGTTTTGGTTTGGGTTTTTAGAAAAAAACAAGTGTGTTTATTTTGGTCAAAAGTATCTGTTTCTATTTCTTGTTTTCTACTTCTGTGACATTCCTTCACTCAATACTCTTGGAATTAGTAACAAATTAGTATCTGTCTATGTTGTTTACGTACTGGCATCCAGGCCAGTTTTGGTGGGTTTTTTCCCTGCTTTTTTGCTGTGCTCTTCATTCAATCTTCGTATACAGTTGTTTTCAAAAGCTATTGTTTAAGAGTAGCTTAAACGTAGAACCTACTATTTCTAGCATACAACTTAGAATCCAGTATTTATCACAGTCACATACAGCATTTTACCAAGATGGAACTAAAGATTAGTTAAAGATCACATCACAGTTAAGAGATAATCTGCATGGTGCCATTGATAAGACTTTGCTTATTAAATGGCAATGGGAGTACAAATAGTTCAATCTAACATCTCAGTCCTCATTCTTATAACTTATGCCTTCCAAAGCCTTCTTAGCTCTTCCTGTAAAATAGGACTGTTTAAAAAAGCTAAAGTAAGAAAAAAAACCCACAAAAACCCACAAACTCTTTTTTCATCAAAGCTGTCTTGCAGCAGAAGATTTACAGGCTCAAAGAAAGCTGTTTAACAAAGATGAACGAATTCTTCACAACCAAAGTATTCTGCAAGCCCCACAGCTGTGGGCTATGTTTGCCTTCAGCATCTAAGCAGAAGACAGTAAAATGAACATCTCAGCAGGAACATGAAAGGCTTCCTAGTTGCAGAATTGGGCGAATAGCAAAACAGGCTTTCTACTGTAAAGCAGGAGCCATTCTTCATGTGGAAAAAAACAATTCTCTCATGCCACAGTGGTGATTACTTCCTTTTAAGAAAACTTGTGACCAGAAGTGTTCTTTTAGGAACAGGTGAGAGAGAGTATGAAACCCAAACAGTCCAGAGAGCTTCTGCACAGGAGGAAAGAACTGGTGTAAATTCAGAAAGGCTCTCTTGGAGCCAACAAGAGTTTTTATGCAGGTACCTTTGTAAGAATGGCAATTGGTGACTTATTAAACTTTTGGACATTACCTTTTCCATTTAGTATGGAATTCACCATGAAACTGCTTTAACCACTGGCAGTGGAAAATGGGCAAAGTGATGCCATTTCAAAAACAGAAACTTGTCAAAGGAAATAAAAAAATTCCTCAATGAATGAGGATGAATTTTCAAAACACCATATGTAACCTGAAATACAATCCAACACACCTTAGGGGAGGCTATGGAAACTTTCTGAAAAGCACTGCTCTTTTTGAAATGGACTTCACTTTTCCTGGGAAGTACTATACTGCCTTGTACACAGTATTGCAAGGTAACAGCATAAGCTATACTCATTACTCCTTAGTGCTTATAAGCAACTTTGAAGACTGATAGTGCTGTTACCTAAAAATGACACTAGATACTGTGCTTCAAAAACTCTTCCACAAATTGTGAAGTACTTGTTTGTTTACAGCACTGCAGAAGAATAATTATGCATAACCCAACAGGCTGCTCACAGTGTAAGTCAGATCAGCTCCTTAACAGGCTTAACTCATGTACTGGCTTTTTAGAATAGCTTTTATGCTGAACATTAATGAATGTGGCTTTAAAAAGAGAAGAGTACTAACCCTATAGAGAGGGTGGCATTTGTCCTTGAAACACGGTGCCAAACGAGCATAGATCTGCAGGCTATAGTAGTAACTTGCCAGCTGGAGAGATAACGCAGAATGTAATTGCTTTTCAAAGCATTTGTTGGCATCTACCACCTAGAAGAAAGAGAGAATTAATTTACATGAAAGAACTAGCAAGCATACAACATTAAGTGTACAAACTTTCTAAAAAGCTACTTGCTGTCATTGAGAAATAGCTTTGACTATGTTTTTCTGGCACAGAAGTAAATCAGTAACCTCTACACATAAAGATAATCCTACATTATGGTGTTTTTTTCCCCCTTGCACAAATACCTAAGTAAAATGTTTTTCCATCTACACTATTGCTGCTTCTACACCACAAGGTTATTATCCACATTTCTGAGTTATATTAGAATAGTCAGTCTGGTGGCCCAACTTATAATAGAAGTAAGAAAATGTGTCTTTTCACCAGTACCATGGCCATCCGACCATCCAATGGCATTTGTTCAGTTTCCTTTATATGCATCAGCCTAATTTGTAAAAATGTGTATTGAATTCAAATACTTAAGATTTTAAAATCTTAAGGAAATGAAATTTTCTAAGGGAATTCTGCTATGAATAGTCTTTCCTGGCAAAAACACACAAGTCCCTATCAACGTACCTGTGGCAGTGCAAGTAGATAGGCAAGAGACAAGGCTGCATCCTTTGGTAAAGCATCACTCGCCAGCTGCAGCAGAACTGCAACACAGAGGGAGCAGACACAAAGTTTGGATTACTGATCCACTTGGCCTTGAGAGCTAGAAAATGAAATGTTTTCAGGGCAACTATATTTTATTAGATGCTAGCTTGAAGCACTCCAGACATACTTAATTAAACATTTATCAGCACAATCCAGAAAGAGATAATATATAATTAAACCGCAGCACAGCTCTACATTAACTTCCAGGCAAAGTGTCTGATGCATTAACCAAAGAAGAATGAGATTATGCAGCAACAGAAGCTAAACAAAGACACCTGTACTGATTTCCAAGAAGTAAATATTTTGCTTGTAAAATCAAGGAAGTAATGTAATGTTGTAAGGGTTTGAAGATACCAAGAGGAGGAATGGTATAAAATGTTTTCTCTTCAAGCCTGAACTCAAACTCCCTTATCACTGAACACAACAAACCATATTAAAAACTTCTGCCTTAATTAAAAATAAAAACAAAAAGCCACAGGTGTCATAAGAAACACCAAAACAAGGTTCTCCCACATACTGAAAACAAGTATTAGTACTACAGCAACTGAAATAAATTCATCAAAGGATAAGTATTCTGATTATAAGCACATATACCTCTGGTAAAATTGACACAAAAATCACCTGCTTTTCCTACATTATAGATACCAAACTTAGGGGGGAGGGGTTACTTCCATTGTTACAGATTACTTTATTACTAATGTTATTAATAACAATATTATTTCAATAGAAAGAAGCTATCTTCCAGCAACTTAGCTCTTTGTTTATTTCAAGGAAGTCTCAAACACTTGTATTCCCACATTAGATAAACTCCTCTGCAGGGCATGCTGGTAAAAACCTGATTACTTTACACACACTCCCCCAGTGAATTCTTTGTTCCAAAGAATGATTTATAAAAGCCTTGAATGACCGATTATAATTTTCAGATTATCATTAATTTGCCATCAGCCTGAAGTGGATTTACATGCTGGCCCTCAGCCAGATACAAGCATTAAATTTCTATGTGACAAGTCATCACAGAGGCTGCTACATAAACCTGTCCAACAGCACCTATCCTTTATGCTTCAAATGGCTTTTACTGTGTTTCAGACAGCTTCTCGCTGCTGACAGATTGTTTCTGCTACACTCTAAACAACCTGCATGCTATCCAAGCAAAGACAGTAAGAACTATAAAAATATCTAATATTAAAATCTTGATGAAAATTGCTGGTTCCTCCTCTGATCACAAGCAGTTACTTTATGTATTCTTACAACCACCTGTAGTTAAACAGACAAAAAAAGGGAGGAGGAAGGAAGAGTTTCAGCTCTGCTCTCTTTTCCCTTTCTTTGGAGAATTTATGTTAGTAAAACCTCCTGAATACACAATAAGTTATGGGTTCACTTCCAGCTTAACATCCCCAACATGTCAACTGACACACTTGCAAAAACTGATTTTCACCATTAGGACAGCAATAATTACAAACAACATGGCACCAATACAGGTCCAGAAAACAATATGATTTTCTTCACACTTCTGCATGAAGTGTGACACAATGGCATCCCAATGTCCAGACTGTACTTAAGAAGAAAAAACTGCCTCTATTGTTATACCTTCTGAGAAAAAAAAATTCCTCTGTACTGATTCAACATGGTAGTGTGTTCATGATAGGTTTTCATGTATCCATACTTAGATGTCCACTTTACATACACACAAACACGTGTATGCAAAAATAATTTCATACAGCTTTCTGTCTCCCAGCGAAGCCCTACAAGAATCCTCTGCAGTCTAACAGGTCTGAGTTCAAATCAGAGTCTCCCGACATTAGCAGGATGCCATTCTGTCCTGTCATGCATCTTCACAAAATTTACAGGAACTTAATGCCATTTCAGACCACTGCCAAATCTGGAATTTGCCAAAGGGATTAGACATTACAGGGCTGGCAAACCAGGGAGGGCAGGCAGTGACAAGCAAAATGCCAATGCTGCTGTCCCCCTGCTGTCCCACAAGCACAACTTTCTCAGGGAAACAAAAAAATTTTGATTTTATAAATATTTTCATTTCCTGTGCAGGTCTTTATGCCACAAGCCTGTTTGAGAGGCTAAGTATTGAAAAAATGGGTTATTTGTGAAAACTGTAATTTCTCAATACCTAGAAAGTTTCAACTCACTTTCCATCGATTTTCCTCTGAAAAAAATGCAAAAACTGCTTTGAGTCTTCAGTTGTTCATTTAGCCCATGATAAAATCTCAATAAACTTAGAAGTATATACTGCAGTTAAACAGCCATACCTACACGTAACTACAAAATTATGGGGAACATTAAGGTATTATTTGCTTTAAACCCCCTGAGGATTAATAGGTATGACCAACCATCTTGGGTTTACTCTGAGTTTAGTGCCTAATCTGGTTACAAGGATATACAGCCATTATTTCAAACTGCATCTTCAACCTCCTGATCAATCCCTAAAGCCTACGGAGAGAGAAAACCCCAATTAAACAGAGTTGCACAACACAGCCTCATCCACACCAAGTCTGGGTGCACTGTCAGCCCACAGCTGAGGAAGGAGTGCTTTATGGGATGCAGGGAGATGAGAGTTATCACTTCACTTGGAAATACTCGCTTCACCACCTATAGCCAGATAGCAAGGACAAAAAAAGTCATGGTCCAAGGCTTGTAACTCTACCAAATCCACAAAAGCAGCAAAATATCTCGAGTTTTATTACAGAGGTTTTCAGGGCCAGACTGAATGGGGCTCTGAGTAACCTGGTCTAATGGAAGGCATCCCTACCCATGGCAAGGGGTTGAAACGAGATGATTTTTAAGGTTTGTTCCAACCCAAACCGTTCTACGATTCTACAGTGACGCACACCGTCTGTGGGGAAAGTGTTCAGCCAGTCTCTCACACTGCACATGGCACTGTTACAGTAAACAGAGTTTGATGCCTACTCCAACCTCTCCTAAGACTAAGTGCCAAGTACAATGAAGATTTCTTTGCTAAACTGCATCTCCCTCCAGGTTCTTCAGTTCTTTTGATGGAGTTGAAACCTGCTGCTTAGCTGTCCTAGAAGACAGCTAGAAGCAAACAGCTGGGATTCAAACTTGTCAGCAAAATCAACTGAAATCTGCTACGCTTGGAGTTACTAGATCAGTGCAGTAGCTGACACCTCATATTAGCATTGAAGTTTAGTACAGCAAAATCTTCCCAAAAACATACAGGAAGCCTGAAAATGATACAAATGCAGAAAAATAAGTGCGAGTCGTATCTGTGTGATTTCTTCAGCAGTATGTCACCAATATGTACATTTTCAAGCTGCACAATCCTGAACGTGCTAACTCATCGTAAGGACTTTCATGAGAATTGACAAAGCAAAGCTTTAAGAAGGGGGAAGAGGTGGGATCCAATACCATTAATCCAGGGCTAAACACACCACAAATAGCAAATTATTAATCCAATTGTTTACAGAAAGCCATGTTACACTTAAGTTTAAGAACAGTTTACTGACTACCAAAAGGTGTAATACACAGCAGGACTGATGAGTCCAGAATAAAAACAGCCCAGCTTTCCCTAGGAAAACACAGAGCCCTGTTTCAGAGCACAGCTGGAGGGACTCTTAAGTGAAACTCTGACTATAGAACTAGTGGAAGAGAAGTATTAAATGGCAAAAATATTACACAGCTCACTTAAGAGGAAGGAGACAGATGCTCAAAAACTGAAGCTAGAATCTAAAATTTCTTTTCTTCTTCAAGCGAAATTTCCATCTCAAAAGCAGCCACTGAATTGTAAACAATCAGTTCCAATTACTCAAGTTCGAGCAATATTACCACAGATCTGCCAATTAAATCATTTTCCCTAAGAAAGCAATAAATACTTTTTAATCCATGCCCCCTCCCTCATTTAAGACACAGGAATGAAAGCTAAAGGCCTATGGGCATTCAGCATGCAACAAACGAGATTTTAAGTACTGATTTTCAACCTTTTTTTTTGCATTAAGAGAGCATGTAAAGAACAAAACATACACACATCCAATTTATACAAGCTGTTGCTAACCTTTTCTGGTTTCTGATGTCATTATATTAGAACTACACAGGTTATCTGTACAAATACCATATATCTCAAACTACTGAATCATACACTTGTAAGACAAATATGCTGGTCTTCATGAAACAGTTTGAGTAAATGTGGGGCTTATGAAGAAAGTCTGCCTTGAAACTTCTCATATAGCAAGTGATTTAATATACTCATTTTTCATGACAGAATTTACCACAAGCCAAGTGTAACACATGTATCTTCCTTCAAAAGACACTAACAGCATGTAAATATTTAAACAGTTAATTTCTTAAACCAGCAGGAGACATCCAAAAGGAAAGATAAACAACCACAGGTGGTTTTTTGTCATGTCTTTTTTTTAAAAAGTGAAATTGTTTCAGTTAAGAAATTATTAAATATAACCTATAACGTGTAGACATTTCAGAAGAAGACAAAAAGTTCTGATGATTCCAGAAGCTGCAGTTAAGCATTAATTGGCAAATAAAATACTGCAATGAACCTCCAATACTGAAACCTGGATACACAGTGGCACAGAATCTGACCAATGGAATATGCAGGCATACACAGAAATTACTCACACTGGCTTGCAAGTTCCCATTACCTGTACATGGTAATATTCGGGAAACCTTCAACAATTCCTCCTACCATTGCCAACCCCCAAATAACACTTTCTGCTTATTTAAAGAGAACTTTCATTCTTCTAGTGTCTGCCGAGCAATGCCTCTTAAAATCACCAATTCCCTTGAAAACTCTGCAGCTACTTCTAACAAGACTTCTTTCCAATAAGAGCCGTTGAACCAGATCACAATTCATGCAAAACACCCAGACAATACCTCAGCTTGTTCTGTGCAATTCTCCATGTTTAAACCCACCCACAGATACTTCTGCAGTTACTATATATGGAGTGAATATATACAATATGCCCATACCTTCTGTAGTTGGAAGTAGGTCTTTTCCTTCGCTCTTTGTTTCTGCGAGTTTCCCTGTTCTCAGCAACACTTCAGCAAAGCTTTCCAAAGAATTGTTCTGGTATGTTCCATAGCTGACTTCAGACTGGAAGTAAAAAGACAGCTGACATATGCACTCTACACCTGCATTTTTATTTGGATCACTCACATCACATGCAGGTGCCTACCTCAGTTCCTCCATTTGCCCTCCTTTATTTAATTCTGGATTTTTTCCTACTATGGCACAGAATTTCAAGTCACACATACAATCAAAAACTCTGTATTTCCACTTGATTATAAGATCTCAACAAAAAACTGCAGAGTTCTGTAACTGTAACTTACTTCTGCAACGTATGGATCATCAATTAGAGACTCATAAAACGGATGACAGCCTTGTTTTTCTACAGTAGCATTTTCTCCAGGTCCACTTTTTAATACATCTCCAAATTCTTGGCCCTGGAAAAAATAAGTGTAGTTGAGCCTAGCTGTAAAAAAGCTCATAAAAATGCTGTAAACACTGTGCAGAAGGGAAACAACTGTAAATGAAAAGATCATTGAATTCAGTGGGGAGCAAGAAAGGAGTCATCTTACTTAAACCAGTTCTGAATGAAGTCTAGTATTCTTAAAAAAGAGAATCATGTTCAAAAGTAGTATCAGAAAAAAAAGTAGCAGAAACATTATAGAAAATTCACTGAAATAGAGAAAGTAGAAAAGAGAAATTGGAAAGGAACAGCTTTGAATAAATACAAGATGACAGTATTTAAAGAGTGGGCTTTACTGTGCTTTGTTCCCCGAAGTTTTAAAGTTCTGCCAATTAGGCCTTCTTACACTGTGCTAAGAAAACAGGAGAAAACAGACTAGAAAACAGCCTTAGATGCCTTCCTTCATTGGGATTTCCTTGCAAATAGTCCCATGATGTCTGTAGTTCATTTACTGATACGAGGGATCAGCTGTCAGGCCCTACAAAGGAGCTGAGTTTTTATACTAATGTATCACAAATGTGTAAACATCTGGAGACCCATCAGCAATCCCTTACATGTAATGGTCGCAGATAAGTTAATGATCTCTTCCACCACTGCCCATCACTGACAGCGTGCAGCATGGCTTTGGTAGTCAGAGTTGTGTTGGACAACACCTTCATGGTTTTGGATGTCGTCCAGTACAACAAATCAGCAGACTGGCCAGAGGAGACGTTGGTTTCAGCCTGTGACATATCCAACACACAATGCAAGGGTTAGACTCCTGATAT
The DNA here is from genome assembly GCA_013398275.1 of Promerops cafer. Lineage (NCBI taxonomy): Eukaryota > Metazoa > Chordata > Aves > Passeriformes > Nectariniidae > Promerops > Promerops cafer. The sequence continues at coordinate 411,588 of VZSE01007029.1, read as the reverse complement.
AATTAGGTTAATGACCTAAAGCCAAACAAATGCATTGGAGTTCAGGCACACTATTAACGACACATTTGAATGATTGTTAATTCAGGCAGCAGCTGACAAAAATAAACAAAAGATAAAGTAAAAGTGATTTAGGAGTTTCACTGTGAAGTAAGCAGTGTGATCAGCAGAACATTTGGCCCCTTACTCAGTTATCACTCCTTGTTTCCACAGACAGCACTGGTTTTAATTCCAAAGTTTATAATGACAATGTTCTACATAAATGTTGAATGTTTCCACTAAAATAATCACCTCTACAAATGTGAGGATCAAGTATACTAAAGTTAATCTTTGATAATTCAAGAAAGCTGATACTAGAGACCATCTTGTATTTTTACAGAGGTAGCATTAAGTTGAATTCCCAATAGGGGAAATGGTAGAGATGTAAATATACATCTCTAGATCAAGTGATAAAGTATCATCAAGCTTTGAAATTCTGCAGCTGGCACACAGAATACTGAAAACAGCCAGCCTAAAAGAATACAAGAACCCCAACCTTTTCTCAATCAAAATCTGCTTCTGCAATAGGTGCACACACACCTTCACTGAGTATGAACTCACAGATAACTCCATTCTTTAATGTAGAGACATGTTCCACAAATGGGGCTCGCTATACCAGCTCTTCCTCATGTAAAGCATTTAAATAATACCCAGAACATCCATGCTGCCTGATCTGTGCTATTCCAGTTCTCAAAGGTTTGTGTTAATTGCATGGTTTAAAATGTATGCACATTATTCATAAACATATAATTAGCATACTGAGATAAACACACTGGTTTTGCAACCAAAAAAAAATATTTTACTCCATATATAGCCATATGTTTATCTCTAATGACTCTACAATTAATTTCCCCATACACTGGAAGTATATTGAAATAGAAAAATTCTACCTGTATAACTGCTTGGGAAGTATTAACTTACAACTTACTAACTCATGACAAAATTTCAAACATGAGAGCCAAAGGATGCTAAGTTATGCTGAAGAGAAATATATCCCACTGTAACCTCAGAGGAAAAATGTATCAGCTTCAATAAAGCTGAATTTCATGTAGAAAACCTTATTTTTAGTACCTTTTACCATAATGTACAGTAAATTACTGCCTCAAGCTGACTATTGAGGTAGGAGGTTCATCTCAAGTTTTAATCTTTTCTGAAATCATATCGTGCATTTCACAGATGCACCACTAATGAACCAACTGGCTAAACTGGGAATTTTGGCTCTTGCTTCACCAAATGAAGAAAGTGCATGCCAAGTACAACCTGTCAGAATTTTTGCTGCTCTGAAAAATTAAAACCAACTGAAAATCCTAGGTCTGGTGGCCTGGGGGGAGAATTTCTTGTTCATGTGTTTTTTAAATAAACCACTTTAAGTTCTTAGTAAGACAACTTTCTGTAATTTATTTTCAATGTTACATACAGAATGCTAATTCCTCTCTGCCAGCATTTTCAAGTAGATGCTGCGAGACACCTAGTTGATTTTTCATGGAGGAAAAATAAACCAAAACTAAACCAAACCAAAACAGAACAAGAAAAAAAAAATCCCACCCAAGCTGTCAACTGCATTTGAGCAAAACACTTATCTTTAAATCAGCCTCCTCCAGCAGTGTGAAAACTAACGAGCTAACTTACTTGTATGCAGGTGTGAATGCTTATGGCACTACTGCTCTCAGACAAACTCTATTGACTTTTCTTTAAAAATAATTTCACTCTTACAAGTAATTACAGTTTTTTCAGCACAAACAGAAATTCTGTTTTCTGACAAGACATTTTACTCTGTACCTGGAGCAGCAACACTTCCAGGTTACCACTTTCTGCTATCCCAAATCAATCTCTCAAAAAGTAAGTTGTTTCTTAAATAAGGTTGGAGATCTCATCTCAAGAAAACAATTTAATTATATTGCTTAATTGTATATTTAGGGAAAAGTTACATTTTGGAGGTTCTGAGAAGTGTTTGGGGGAAATGATCCTCTTCTATTAATTCTTCCTGACATCCTTTATAAAGTAAGCACTTCTGATTAAAATAAAAATAAAAACAGCAACAACAACTTATTAAATAGAAGCCAAATTATCAGATTGAAAATCTGCTTGAATCTAAATGGTATAAAAAAAGACAACCAACAAATTCTGAATTATCAAGTTACTCTAAAATAACAGGGTATGTGTAAATAAACAGGTAACAGATATATGTATATAAACACATGCTGTATATATATGCAAATAAAAATATTTACATATATATACAGCATATGTTTATATACATATACCTTTGCTCCTACATACACTTACATCATTCCAAACAGTCTAAGGGGAGGACAAATAACAAAGCCAACTGTTTTTGAGACAAGCCACACAAGAGACAGTAAATAACTTAGAACAATAGCAGCATGGATTTTAGGATTGGTTTTGGTCTTTAACAGCAATTAGTCGAGGTGCAAGGATTAAAACATGCAAAAACTATACACTGCATACACTTTATATGTTAACAATCATTATATGTCAAGACTATGAAGGAAATGAAATGAGGTAGAACAGAGTCTGTTCAAAAACAGAGCATCACACACTAGGTCTTCCTTTTCCCTTTTTGGTATTTCCATTGCCAAACAGGAATTTAAAATAGTCTCTTTTACGTAAGTATTCATGTAGAATCTACATGTATTTTTTTGTGCCTTGGAGGGTTTTGTATTGGGAATTTTAAATTTTTTTTTCAATGTCTGTTACAGCTATGAACCAGCTGAAGTGAAAACTCCAGTCCTGCAATGATAAACCAGACCCTAAATGAGAGACTATGGAAAAGATTCAGCTCTAGATTACAACACTAATATTCAGGAGCCACTGAATGTCCAGGCTCTTGTCAGGGCCATAACATCACTGGAAACAAAGAAGTAACCCAGCCTTAAGCAGACACAATGCATTTGATTCAGCTGCTGAAACACAGGCTTTGATGACTGCCTGAGATACACAGCAGTAATTAAGACAGCTGCTTAACACCTGCAGATCTGACAGAGATATTTTGGGGCAGCAGCTAAAGGACAAGAGGATAACTGATCATGATTCTCTAATAATTTCTAACCAGCTGTGATAACAATGTGTGACCTACCAATTTAATGCAAACAAATGTTCTAAGAGATCCTGTCTTTTCCCAGATATAGTGCTTGGGAAAACTGGAAAAGCAAAGACACTAATGCTCTGTTAATCAGAAATTTTCTTTTCTTTAAGAAGCCTTTAAGAAAATCATTCTTATAATTTGAACATATTCATTTCTCCTCTAGAAAATACATCTGCTTTTCTATCATGAGTTCATTTTCAAAAAAACTTAAAACTTAATTTCTCTTGGGTTGATGTGCCACTTTACAGTAATTATGCTTTCATATTCAGATATGTAAAAAAATAATGATTTATAACAGATGTAAACATATTTTAAATATTATGCAGACTTAAAGTCAGAGCTCACAAGGCAACTGATTCATACTGTTTTGGGCTTCTACACAAAACAGCATCTCATGACGAAGCATTTTATTTGAATTTAATAATTTTACCATCAATATTCTGAAAGGCTTTTCATTAATCAAGAGCTTAATCTTCTCACCAAGATATTCTGGTTGAGAAGCACAATATTAGTTGTTCAGGCATTTGTAGCACACACAAGTAAAAAGGATGAGGATTGGTGAAACTTAACATTTTGCTTAAAAACAATCTAGTACATTGGAATCATCATAGCTTCCACAGGATAACTTGTCAAATGGATTCCATTAATTCAAACAACAGTGACAAGCTGACACAAAGTCTGTGCAAATACAGTAGCTCCTATAAAATAATGAGGTGCAGCTCTATCACAGCATTCATGAATTTCTTTTAGAGTAGGACCACCAAAAACTTGAAGAAAAGTTATGCTGAAGTCAACATGACAGCAACATTAAATGAACCATTTCTAAGCAGTTGATGTATATATATATATATATACACAGCCAGCTCCTATCAGAATTTCTGCAAGTCTTAGGAGGAAAAATTTGGAGGAAAAAATCGAATAAAAATGAAATTATATCACAAATTTCTAGGAAAGAGTTCACCAAAAGAAAGCTGATGAAAAAGTATGACCAGCTGGTGATGTTGGATGACATAAAGGAAGAAATGGTAGTGGACTCTAATAATTCAATGCTAGACAAAAGTAAGAGGGATAGAAAAAGGTCACTAAAGGTTTAAAAAGAGAAACATATACTTACAGATAGGTATTTTGAATGCATTAGAAAAAGGATTGCCCAAACACATGTACGCCACACCTTAATCAAGTCAAGATAAGAAAACTTACACTTAGAGCACCAATTTGAAAAGGTATCAGTAAGTGAGAAAGAACATTTGTCAATTCCCTGAAATAAGAATTCTGTAAGTTAATCAGGATGTAAGTGAAAATGAAAGGAGTACAAGAAAATGGAGAAAAAATTTCCAGTTTGTTTTTATTTTTTCTTTAAAGAAACTAAAATTCTGTGCAAGACAATGAAGGTGAAGCACAGGGAACTAGATGAAGTGTAACTATAGGGATTGCAGTTATGGGATTCAGTGAAGTCAGAGAAACTGAGTTATTGAATACATTGCTCTTCTAACACTGCAGATGTCTGTAACAAAGGAAAAGCTATACAGTGAGTAAATTTTTGGCTATGTTTCCTCCTGTGTCATTCCAAGAAATGAAAAAAGCTATAAATCCCTACTAAGTCAATTGGGAGAGAACAAAAGGAAAGAATTAGAAAATATACAGAACTTAATTTCCTAGTGTAACAGTCTGAAACACGACATGACAAGGAGCCTTATTAAAGAAAAAGAAAGAACACCTCAGCGCAGCAACATAGAAACTTGCCAGGTCAATTGTCTACCTACTTCCAATTCTAAACAGACAATCAACCACAACTAAGTGGGGGTGGGAAAATGAAAGCTATATTGGAGAAATTTTTGAATGTCAATTCTCCAGCATAATGAAAATTGCTTCCAGGATGCGAACTGAAATGATAGAGAAGTTAATTACTGAGTTTACTCAACTCTGATAAACCTCTGAATAAATTTTTGGATCATTTATATGCATGTCTAATTGTTCTGCCACAATATAGTACTACAGCACATGAAAGGTGATGCATGGCAAATTTCTGTAGACATTAAAATATTGTAAACATATGCATCCACACCCATATCAATTTTACCAACATCTACTTAATAACCTCCCACTCAGAGAGATGCATCTACGGATTTCCAGAAAATAAAAAGCATTTATGCCAGTGAGACAGATCTGTACTTCATATTGATGATTCTGGCAGACACAAAATGTTTGGCACTCTTCCTCTGAATACTGTCTATAGTGCTATTTTACCTTCCTGCCATTTATTTTATATATATGCAAATACATACATGTACATGTAAGTCTACATATGCATGTATATACATAGATATACATGTGCATGTATATACATACATATACACGTGCATGTATATTTTACACACATATACACGCACATGTATATTTTACACATATGTACATACATAAAAATCATACACAAAATATGGATATATTCTCCAAGGAGGCTGGAACTCACATAATTTCTCAAAAAGCCACCCTATGCAACATGAACATTCTCTTTCTTTCTTTCCTTCCCTCTTTCACCACCTCCTTTTCATCTCTTCTTTCCTGTATTTCATTAAGGCTTCTGACCCCCTCTCCTCACCCCTAGATTTATTTATCACTCATCTATTTAATTCAACAAAAAATAGTGAAAGGAATAAATTAAATATAGAATTTTCTATTTCGAAGAGTGTGAAAAACATTCCTGTTTTCATAAATAGGTAAATAATTACATCATCTTTAAAGAGAGAAAAGTACTTGAAATTGCACACATACAGACATAAAATAATAGACATAAAAGCAGAAAGAATAACAGAAGACTTGTTTCCCGTTGTCTTGCCTCAGAAGGAACACTCAATGTTCCTTCTGATCTTACACATAAAAGTAATTTCACATGTAATATATGAACATTATAAAATAACAAGTCATAAACTTCACAATGTACACAACTAAGGGGAAAAATAAGTTTAATTCAAAACATTTTTTTTGTTAAATACATATTTCAGGTTTAAAATATTTTGTTTTGCAACTGGGACGGATTTTAAAAAAACCCAAACCAATAAAAATGTCTACTTTAATGTAAGTTTTTTTGCACTTTTCCTGCCTCTGAGCTTATATTTTTTTGCAGTGGTGCTAAGACTATAGGAAGAAGCAAGTAAAAATCAGAACAAAGTGTAAATACACAAGCAAAACCTTGAACTTAATCTAACAACAGAAAGTACTAGATGTCTAATGTTGCTCGTTTTATCTAGTAAGCAGACATGTTGCTAAAAGCTCAAATTTCATTCTTCAGAGCAATGTAGAACAAAGTCTTTATTACTTTTAAAATTCACATTAAAACTTACCTCTGTATCCTTACTGATCAACAAAGAAGGCCCAGAGATATTTGAATTCTCACCTCCTTCAGAAGGAATAAACTGGTAATTCACAGCCTGAAAAAGAATCTAAAAACATGAAATAAATATTATCTTTTGCCAATCAAATAGGCCAATGAAAGAATTATGACTTATTTCTCAGGAAACCCAAGAAACTGTGATGTAAAGCCTTCCATGATAGAAAAGGCTGCAGGAGAAGACACAAAGAAGCAAACACAGCATCTCCGACATCCTCTCACTGTTGCAGTAGCTAGATAAAATGGGCTTCCCTTCTCCATGAATTTTGTGCTATATTTTTCTCACAATCTAAGAATTTTTTTTTTTAACGTTATGTACCATGCTGTACAATGTAGAGTAAAGAAATGCCATGAAAACATCCATTATCTGAACTGAGACTCTGAGGCATTGGGCAACCACAAAGACAAGTGTGCCCCAGGACAGTGCCCTTGTGAGCAAAGTTCTGCACAGAACTTCCACCTTCCCGTGTTGCCTGTATTCTCACAGACACTGCAGTTCAGGGGACTTTTTAAGGAAAAGGCTACACCCTTGCAGCTGCCTTAATCAGGCTGCACATGTGCTGTAGCTATGACTCCCTTCTCCCCCATTCTTACATTCTGTGTCCAAAGACCTCTAAGATGTTTCTATTACACAATTATAATTCTAAGAACATTGTGAACTCTTAGACAGCTAAGACAATTATGAACTCAAACAAGTCATAGTATGTAGGCCAAGACACAATTACAGCGAACAGAAATTTAACATTTTGACAACCTAAATTACTGCCCTTCAGTTTCAAATAAAACTTTTGCTATGTCACCTTGACATAAGTTGTATTTAAATGCCACAATTACGTGTTCTCACATATATACTGTGATCAGCTCAACACCTAAGATGTGATTCTATCAAATCAGTCATTGTAGAGTTAATAAAAATTGTTCAGACACAAAGCCTCTTGTAGTTGTTAAAACTATTACATCATTGAAATCTGTGAGAAAATAATTTCACTGCATATTGGGTAAAGATCATAAAAATCATAGAATAAACCCTTAACAGACATTTATGCGGGCATTTAATGAAGTTGCATTACAAAGTATAAATACCTGGAAAATGTTTTAAAATTTCATCAACTGCATTTGCAAATAAAATGTTTAAATCAGGCAATCAATAAGAAATTAAAACTACTTAAGATAGAGAACACAACTGCACTTCTACTTGAGAAACAAATTCATCACACAAAACTGCTTAGAAAGAGACCTCATTTGCTGAAATATAACAATGAAAGTAGAAGAATGGAGCAGAACAAATATAAATACACTGGAGGGTAGAACTTAAGGGAACAAACTTGAAAATGAGCGCAAGTCCCCTTTACTTTGGTAGGCATTGAACTTTCATGGAAGAAGCTCCAGAAAGAGGTACCTGTGTTTGCAAGGAGCTGCTCGCTGCCAGCAGCGCCTCCATGGCGCAGGGGGGACAGTGCGTCAGCGCAAAGGCCATGAGCTCCCGGCGCATCGCCAGGTCCTGGTAGCCTTCTGACCGCCCAAGCCGACTGCACACCTCCCAGCTTTTAGAGTAACCTACAAGGGAACACAAAATAGCCTCCTATGGCAAGTGAACGGGGCACGCTGCCCAGTTCTTACTGGGAGAGATAAAGGAGGGCACGTGGTATTCCTGTCAAGGCTTAACAACCCCTGAAAAAGGAACTATAAAGGCTCCATAAAACAGGGATGTAGATCAACTTTACACTGACCAAACACATAAAAGACTAATTTTTATCATATTGTAGATAACAATAAAATAGCCATCTGTAAGCTTACATCCTGTATTTTTACATATTACAATAAGAAAACCATCATCTACTTCTGAGCATGATACTGAACACCTTACTGGAGTGGGTGTAAAAAACAAAGTATAAAATACATCACTTCATATATTAAAAAAAATCTCAATACATCTTCAATTTTCCCCCCTCATTCTCAAAGCAGAAGAAAAAAAGACCTAAAGAAACAAACCCCATCGTCCTTAGTATCTTGACACTTGTATTTCATTTACCTCCACTCATACTGTCATACACAAATTATATCAATAGCACAAATAGATAAATATCTTAAGAGTTCTGATAGAAAGGTAGACTTCTAAAAGAACTGCACTTTCCTGCTAGCTGCAGTCACAAGGTTTTACCTGCCTGACCCCGAGGCACACAGAAAAGCTCCCTGAGGTTACCCATCCAGCAGTTCAGTATACACTTATTCCATGCAGTATTTGCTGAATGTGTCTCTATTCAATGCCAGTGCACTTCCACTAACAAGAGGTAACTCCTACTTTAATGAAATAGAACAATCTGAAGTACCACACCTCATAGTAAGACAAAAATCAGAACTCAGATTTCCACCTCCATCACCTCATGCATCCCCTATATATTCACTTCACCTGTGGCCATGAGCTCCTGGCAATGCATACTAGCTGCTTTGTAGTCCTGGAAACTGAGAGCCTGTTCCACTAAAAGGATTAAAACTTGACCTTTTCTCTCCATCTGATCATCTCCTGTAAGAAAAAAATCAAACTTTTTATTAGTTAATTGGAATTAATGGTCAACTTAAGCTTGCTACTTTATTTCTTAAGAATTAACTATATACCACAGGATGAAAAGCCCCTCTTGAAACTGAAACAGAAATAAAATTATCTGCTTTTTCCTGAAGGAAACAATAAAAGGAGTTAGTATTTAAAAAAACCATTGGCACCATAGTTTGCAAAAAACCCCAAACCAATTAGCATTTTATGTCAAGGTTAAAAAAAGAAGGTTTTGAAAATTGTATTTATGTGATGGCCAAAGCATAGGTCAAAGTTGGTATTTAAGCTAAGTGACATATAAATCAAAATCCTGACACTGAAAAAAATAAAGTCTACGTACTGTAATAGAAGAAAAAATTGAAATGTTTTTCTTATAATATACAAGGACCCATTTTAAACTGCCACTTCATGGCTCCAAATAATGCTCAAAATACAGAAAACACAAGCATTTAAAAATCCCTGACCTCATAAATTGATTGAGTAGAACTGAAATTAATTTTTCCACACCATACATCCATCTCAATCACCAGACCTTCTGGACAATGCCTCTTCCTCTAGTTATGAATCAAAGTTACACTTTAGATACTACTGAAGCCTTCTGACTAAAGTTTCATCAAGAATCTTTATAGAAAAAGTCCTGACCTCAGTTTTAATACATCAGCATTCACAGATGAAAATCTAATGAGACAACTCATTTCCTTTTCAAAGCCAATTACAGTCAATATAAATAACATTTATACCTGTCACCCTTTACTAGCCATCTATATTTTTTTAAAGCTTTTGTCAATTTAGAGTGAACAATTTGCTGGCACTAGTTTGTCCAGTCTTGTGCTCAAAACACTATATATGTCCATGCACTCTACAAGAAGGTGACAAAACATACACAGGAAAAATAATCTATTAATTTAGGAAAGAATTTTTAGAATAAAAACAAGTGGATTTTTTTAAATACAAGCTTCTCGGTCATGCTTCTCCTCTATTATTAAAAGCAATTTTATGCAGTCAGTGTTGTTACAGTCATTTGAAAAGGGCACTGGTTTATGAAACTGTATTACTACAACTTGTGAAATGCAAATATTTCAGAAGGTTAAACAGATCCAGCTTCAAAAACCATTTAAAGAGTACATGTTCTTAAATTGCACAGCAGTTATTTTTAGCTCCACTTTGCAGATCCATCACCACAGACAAAGCAAAATTCTTTTTAAAGCTTTCTCAAAAGGAAAGTTGTAGCAGTTGCACTACAATGACATTCAGGCAAGCGAAGTTACCCTAATTACTGAACTCAATCAAGCCTCCCCTAATCCCCACACATCACGACTAACTCAGCTGGGAGAACAGGTTAGCTTCCCATCATTTCATCTTCCAGCCTCCTGCTCAGTATACTGCCAGCACTCGATGCAAATTAATCACATTCAAGGCTCTCCTGTTGCAAAATTTTGCCCTCTGGAACCTGGGAACCTCTAATTCGGGCAAAAGCAATTACAGATGACAAAGGTGCTTCTACCCTCACAAGCTAAACGTGATCTGTCATTTCTCTAAGCGAGGGACACGTACTTGCCACTCACCTCCTGATGCCCACTTCACCCTGACAGCTTGACTTCCTACAGAGAGATCTGACTAAGTAGCAGACACAAAGTAAAGTCAACAGAAACAGTCAAACTATTACCCCTCAAATTTCAGACAAAATAATCATTGCTATTTATTCCCATTTGAAAATCAGTGGGATTGAAGGGAAGGAAGGAAGAACATTTGTACCAAGGAATGGTTTCTTTAACTGTGCTTGAGCAGCTGTATGGTATCAAGTCCCCCATCCCCAATGTTTCAGCCAAGGACTTCTGGTGCAGCAGGATACATCTCTGCATGTTTTACAAAAGCACAGGAATAAAATATAAGGATAACTTTCTTTTCAGTCTGTGGCTACACTTACTCATCATATCTCCACTCATTGACACTTCCATTACCTTGGCACTCACTGTTATGGCACAGGACAACCACTGGCTCAAGTGCTACTCAGTGAATCCCTGAGCAAAGCCCTTTTTCACACACCTTTCATTAACCATGCAGTCACTGATAATGCTCACTGCTGCAGTTTAGTCATTGTCTGCTATTCAGACATAGAAAAACTCACTGCTTCAGCTTTGTAACACATCATATGATGGTATTTCAATAATAAAGTCTCATAAAAGGAAACATTTTAAATTCTAAATTGTCTCCCTTGCCATTCTGACAACTATCCATGACTTAAACCAAGATAAGAATGACAACATTCTTCAAACAGTGACCTGATTATATTACATAGTAATTCTGCTTCAATCCTTAATGATAATTAACACCTGACATACAGACTCAAATCAAATTCAAAAACTGGAAAGTAGAAGGGGATAACCTAAATGATTCTGAGGTTCTAACAAAAATAACAAGAGAAAAAAGCTCATAAATGATAGATTTTTTTTTTTTTCCTTGAGAAATAAAGGATATTCAAATACTTTTTAAAAGCTTGGATCCAATCTGGATTATACAAAGAAAAAAGCTTACTGAAATACCTTGGGTAAGATGCATGCTATTTGTGAGTGGATAAAATACCATTATCCTGAATGAAATCACGCCATTAAAACCTAGAAGTCAAATGATGTCAACATTGCACATACACTTCAGAAATTCCATGTCACCTAGATTTAGGAGATCTAGGAGATCAGAGGCCATCTACATGGTTAATTGCAAACGCAAGAAAGTCAGTGTTGAGAAAGATGGATTTAAAAAATAAGCTTTAACTAAGGAATCTGAGCCAAGTTTAAAGCTACTAGATTCACTGATGGATATTAAAATTAAATAAATTACCATAGAAAGTTGTGAGAAAGGAGAATAATGGAAACATTTCTAGAGAGCCTGACAAAGGAAATAATGACCAACACTCAGTAGATCTTTTTGATAAACAGTAAGAGTAGAGAAGATGCTCCTGATTTCTGATACAGAAGCCTTTTTTCCTACTTTCTTTTTACACACATCTACTCAAGTAATTGCATAAAGTGACTTCTTTACACCTGTTCTTAACAAAGAGCATGAATTAAGTGAGGATTCCAAGACACAGAGCAGCTCCAGCTCCCTGAGCATGTGCAGATTTTCTGGCTGTCATGCTGAGCACATTCTTCCTCACTCACTTTACCCATCTGTGAAATTAAGATAACAGTTGTGGGCTTACTTTACAGAGGTAGTGACATGAGGCTTAAGTAGAGTTCACTGTAATTAATCAAATACTTGAAAGCAATTAAGAAGCTAGCTGATATATAATTACCTAAGCAAGATTTTAACTTTGATAAGTATGAATATAAATTCTATTACTCACTTTCAGTGCTGCTCTCTAAGCAAACTGTATTCAGAGTACATAGTTCACAAAGCTCCTTAATAATGATTCTGTGCAATCTACCCTTGCATCCACAATAAATGCGTTCTTTTAAAATTGAAATTAAAATATGTAGGCTCTCAGGATTTTATAGGCTATCTATTACATACAATAAAACACAGCATATGCTTTATGCTCTATATAGACACACACGTAAAAAATTTATGTAGACATGGACAGATATAGCAAGCAGGTCTTTCCCAGTCAGTAAGTATACAGGGTGGAGTGGCAGGGGAAGCAAAGGGGGGAAAATACTGAAATAAATTCCTCCACTGAGCAGACAAAGCACAAGACAACACTCTACAAAGTGGATTTGGAACAGAAGGGACCACAACTTCAAACATGCAAAATCAATATCAATAAGTACGTTCCAGAGGACAAAATCAGAACTTCTTACACAGCAAAGGTGGCTCATAGATCAGGGTAATTGTGTAAGCAGTGAAAACCAATTAAGGACGAAAATCTAATCTTCCTCCTGACAGAGTTTTATCTAATTCTTCATTATGTCCATAAAGTTCAATCCCCTTTTTCAATATCCAGACCCATCCCAAAATATCTCAATAAAACTATTTGCTTTCATCTTAAGCTGTTAGAAATCATTATACCCTTTGCCAGTCATTTTACACCTGCAAAGAAAGACTATCTGTACTAAAATTGCAGGGAAGGTTTACCTTTTCTAATATTAAGTTAAAAATAAAATACACTAATTCAAAAATCTTAGAATCTGTATGCATGATCTGCCCTTTTGTCTATAAAGTAATTTGTGGAATAATACTAGTGTTTGTTATCACATGATAGGGCTACCAAGTCCTAATATAACTCTTCATCATATTAAAAATAGTATTAATAATATTAATTAATATTAATAAATTGTAACTCAGTAACTTAAATTACAAGTTGACAGGTACATAAATACCATTTCTCCATGTCTTGTTTCAGTTTATGTTTTTATCTCTACCATCAAATTATACAGTGCTCCTCATTACAGACTATGATTAAGGCTATACCAACATTACACTTAAAATCTGTTTTCAAAGGTATTAATAACCTAGCTATTCGAATTCTAAGACTCTTTAAATTCAGTGTAAGGTTACCTATTCCATCACTCATCAGAGGTACACCGACAACCAAAGAGTAACACTCTACAGCCTTTCTTAAATAATTTGGAGAAATATTGTATTTACATGCATGATTTGAAATGATGACAATCATGTTTCCTTTGTATGCTGCTGGGTAATCTTGTGGATACTTGTCAATGGACTAGAGAGTCAGGCACAAAAAATTTGCAGTAACAGTGGTATGCTGTTTACAGCTTCCAAATCCAGAAAAACAAGCAAACAAGAACATTTTAAAAATACTGAGTTTCTTAAAATTAAATAAATCTGTTTTCAATAGACCATCTGCTACAACAATAAAGTTTAGATAAAATTCACAACTATGGCGTTCTCATACCAAATCCATATCTTACTCATAATTGAACGTTCTCTACAGATAATAGCTTTCCAATATAAGCAATACAACTAGTTATCCTTCAGTGACAGTGAAATGGTTTTTAACCACAAAAGCTTAAAACTACGTAAGTAAAACAAAATTTAAAAAACACCTCATCACATCCCCCACCATAGAAAGTCCCTACTGAAAATGTGGTCTTGCTGTATTTTCCTTTTAGATAAATAAATGTTTTTCTATAACCAAAAGATTATTTTGAAAGTGACCATTTTGAAAGTTACTTGTATATTTAGCGTAAGACGAAAAGTGTCTAAATAGCGTATTCCTTACCCAGACTCACTCTTGAAATATAATTTTACTACTAGAATTCCCTACTTACCATAGGAGCAGCCATCAGCATTACTCCCAAGGTTAACCACTAAAGTCAGACAGCCCAGCACTCACAAGATAAATATCTCACCAGTAGAGCAGTTTTTAAATCATTCACCTGTTTAAAAATTAACCACCTCACACATTCATCTTCTGGTTTTCTCTAGACTGGTAAGTGCATGGAAGAGAAGAATTGGGGGGCCATTTCATCACCTGGCTTTAAATACCTCTTAAATCTCTCTTTTCAGTGGTGTGACTGTAAGTGTCACTGATTATAACACTACCACACAGACACTACTGTATCAATGAACTCTATACAAATTCCCTAAAGTTCTCTACACACTATGCAGCAACTGACATCTTTCAGTCTCTGGAGATGGGAGCCATGAGTGTGATCCCTTTTCAAAGGTCCATACCAGGGCACTGTAAATCCTACAGCTAAGGCATTAGGGTAACACTACTGGACAAAGCTTTAGAGAATCTCTCTGGATCTAGGTTTTCTTTCTTTCACACAAACAGAATCACTTAGATTCAAAAAGAAGGTAAAACAAAAATCAGCAGCATTAGCACAAAGAACCCAGACTATTAAGAAAAATTCACAGATTTTAACTTGATGTGAGTGGGACAAAGCAGAGAGGAAAAGGAAAGACCTGTACAGTAATCTTGTCATATGAACCAATAAGGGAGACTTTTTTTTCCCAAAAGCCTTACAAGCAAAGAAAAAGAAGTTACAACTGTCATTCGAGTTTTCCAATGGATTATATATTAAATATGTAGACCGGATCCAGCTAACCAACATGGTACCATCCCATCCCCTCTTCCACCTTTCATGTAGCAGCACTGTGCTGACCAGAGTAAGGACGTCTCCTGTGACTCCTTTCCTTAGGACCAAAGTATCTTGGGAGGTCAATAGCGTAATTTCCATACCTGTGTTCTCAACCTCACACAACTGTCTCGAGTATCTCCCTCCCTATTTATAGTACCATGCAAAAAATTGCCAGTACTAAGCCTCAGGAAAACATAAGAAAAAAATCTTAAATGATTTAACAAATAGAGTGGGGGAAAAGAATTAGCCAGGCATGTTTTAGTGACAAAGCTGGAATGCATCGATTTTATATGCCATGCTGCATAAAATATAAGTATTTTATATTTCTATATTATATTTCTACATCATAAAAATACAGCAGTATTGTGTTTACAGCTTCATTGATTAAATATTTTTCAAAAATCAAAAAAATCAAAAGTCAGATACTTTAGATAGGCTATAAAAAAACCATGAAAAAATCCCCCTAATATGCTCAATTCACTCTTTGAAGATGTTCAGCTCTTCAAATGAATACTCAACTTAATGCATTATTTTTAGTGCCCAAAGGAGATCCATGCAGCATAGACTGAAGTCTATCAGCTGAAATTCATGCTTTACAGATTATTTTTCCCCCTGTATCTTAAATGCAACTATTATTAAATCAGGCTACCTTATTTGACAGAGGTAATAACATTTACAGTAATTTCTGTGCTACCAATTAACTGTAAAACAATTCTCAGCCACAACTCCTCCAATCTGAAATCAGCCTTTCCTCCAACTCTAGATTAGATAAGGCACTTTTTTATTTCAGGTATTGGCGGAACGTAGCAGCCGACCATTTCATCTGTCCAACAGATGAAATATTCACTCGTGAAATGCTTCATTCCTCCCCAATGACTGCTCTTTCAAGTGACTTTTTAGTGGCATCTTTGAATGTAACGATCGTACGAATCATTACGTATCGTAAGGAATGTAACGACATTGCAACGATCAACTCAAATGTCCTAACACATAACATAAATGCTCACTGCACTACAGTTCAGTGTCTTATTAACACAGCTTACCTGCAACCCTTAGCAGGTTTGCCAGTCCCAGGAGCTTAGCAGACTGTTTATAGTTTGTTGACATCTGAGCCAGACAGTCCTTGATGAGACTGAGTCGATCGGAACACAAACGCACTGTTGAAAGGAGAACTGGTTTAGAGACTGCACAAATGAACTTGACTGCTGTGTTCCTGCTAAAACAACACAGGACAGAAGGACTGCTGGGGAATATAAGAATGCAAACACAATCTGAAAACCAGCTCAAAGCTGCTTGCATGCAGATCCTCAATTATACCTATAAACAGAAAGTTAAAATAACACCACAGGATATCCAGCTCCAATCATTAGCAAGTCAGGCTGCGAAGGGAGCAAAACCAGGAAAATGACCTGAATGAAAACTCTTTTTTGTTTCATGTTTTCACAGTCACTCTTTTAAAATGTATGCAATTAACTGATAGACCTTTATACAATTTTTTTAAACTATAATTTTTGCAACATCCCGTAAGACTGCTAACACAGGCATTAGCTTTTATTTAGAATGTTGTAGCTAAGATTTCATTTATTTAGCATGGACAAGATACATCACACAGACTGAAAGAACTGTCATTAGCAAACGCTTCAGCTCATTTTAATTTACTTAAAAATTTCCTGAGGAAGTGAAAGGATAGTCTGCAAATCACCAGGTTCTTTCAACCATAACTTGAGCAGCTTATAATTAGTACTGTGTTTCAAAGAAGATTTTACCAAGAATTAAACAATTATTTTAACTGCATAATTTAATATCATGAACTGATTCCAGTGCTCTATTTAGCTAGTTAGTAGGTGGCTAACTTCAGGCTGCTGCTTTAAAAGGTAATGCTTTCACACTATGCAAGTTCTCAGAACACAGAGGAACAGCATGCAGATATTCCACTTAACACTCAGTAAGAGTGAATGGCTGCTTGGGGATAAACTCTGCATTAGCATATTGGCCTTAAAACAGGATATCAGGCCTCTCAATAAGAGCAAACACATATTAGTATAATGAAAACTATTAATTCTGGAAATTAGACTAAAATGAATAAGAATGGAAGAGCAGAAAAAGGTCATATTTTTCGTTTCATTTTTAATATTCCATCACAGGCATATATAGGTATACAACAATAAAATGCTTTCAGTCACTGATTATTTAAGCAGGAATTTTTAATACATAATATAACTAAAAGTAATCTGATATAATACCACGGGTCAAACACTTAAAGATAGACTTGTCTTCACATTTTGTTTTAATAAGGAGTCTTCAAACCAGATTTTATTACAATATAGCATAATGATAGTTCACAAACTTAAACTGTTAAAAACAGAAGTGGGGGAAGATCTACAGAAAACTAAACACAGAACTGCAAATAAAAGTCTATTGCTAAAAGACCATTGCTGTTGGAACAGCTGATCCTTAGTGCTACTTTAATGACATTCTATCAAAGTAACAGATCATTTAAAGGCTTTCATTAAAACTTGAAAACATCATTTTAATCTTATTAATTTGATTTACATGAAAGATACTGCAGCAAGGATAAGTCAGGATCATTAATGAAATTGCATGCATGATTTCACATATTGTAATTAATCTAGATCAGCTGTATTACATATACTGTTAATGAAGTATTATGTCACTACTTTTTAAAAATGATACCTCCACGTCCACATCAAAAAAAGCTGAAGAAAATACATGCACTTTTTTACAGGCTGAACAAACAGACTGAAAAATAATTTTAGTCCAGAAATCAACAGGCCAGTACTAGATCTAGTACTGATCTAGCAAGATCTAGAAATCAGACAGTCTCAGTCCAGAAATTTTAAGATTTCTGAATATAACATTTGGAGCATCAATTCAGTTGAATAAATACTTGGGAAAATAGAGAACAAAATGACAACACCAAAGTAAAGTAACAACAGCCACTGAGAACATCTACTTCATTTTCCATGAAGTGGAAAGCACCAGAAGTGCTTTCCATAAATCCCAGTATTTCTCTGCACAATGCCAGAAGTAAAACATTATCCTCAGCACATCTCATGGCTCAGTGCTCGCCTCAGCCAGTTCCACGAGTAGTGTTCATGCAATTTATTGTACATAATCGTAACTTCTTTCCAACTTTTGTCCAACAACTTTCTGTTCCACTGGAGTCAGAACTACAACAGATTTAGTTTTAAGCACATCATCAGAAGAAATACCTTGTAGAAGTTCACTTCCACTGTCACTGAGTTTTATATACTTCACAATGAAACAGCCCAGTGGAGACATGAAAACTGCTTCTGCATGAAGTACCTCTCTCCTACCTGTTATTTTAAAGCATACAGGCAAGTGCAGATTATTTGGCAAATAAAAGAGGAGCTCAATTTCTGTTCAAGACACCAGGACTTTCATGTACTTGATATTCTATTTTAAAGTCCTGCTGAAAGTCAAAAAACAAAGACACCATATGCAAGTATCATTCCTACCTCACAAGCTAAAAAATTCTATTAAAAAAATTACTTTTTCTATGTGCCTGTAAACTGCTTGGAGGCAGTATATAGACTCTTTAGTTTAATCATATCACACTTATGTAATAGTAACTATTTCTCATGCACATTTATGCCTGTGATTCAAGTAATCATAAAAAGAATAAAATTATGCAGTACCTTGCAGCGGTAATATTTTCACACCAAACTCTTCCAGGTAACCCAGAGCACGAATGAGGTCCAACTCCTCCTGAACAGCACTTGGACTGTCTTCAATAAGTTGTAGACAGCACCTAAATAAGAACAAAATGCATTTTTCTGAAGTCTGATGAAAACATTCAAAATTAAACTTGTGGGAAAAGTTCACTGCTGAGTAAAACAAAACAAAACAGCCACCAGCAGTTATTTACTGTGCTTATGAAATGTCAGAATACTCACTATTTTTGTAATGCACATGGGAGGTGTTTGACACAGTCTCTCTCTTATAGCTGGCTAAATATTTTAACAAATTTCTATTTTTGCATTGCCTTTAACTGGTTGTTACAATCACATCACCTAAACCCTCCTGAATTTAGATCTGCAATGAATTTAATAGATTATGTTGAAGGTATATGTACTTAAATACATGATTATTTTGGGAAATATTTCTCCTAGCACTATTATGATGTTTTGGTACTGCCACATGGTAGAAGATAAAAGCAAAACACTGTAAAAAGTTGACTGGAAGTGAAACATTAAGGGTCACTGTCACAAATTCAGTTTTCTCAACTAGATGTAGTAAATAAACAAAGCTTATTAAAAAAAAAAAAAAACCCACTGAATTTCTCTGAAGATGAATTAATGCATGCAATTATTAAGAGCACATTATTCTAAATATATTTTTTAAATCACATGAATAGTGTATTATTGTAATAAGCTTTTACGTAGTTTTTTAAAATACAAGCTACATTCTGGTACAGTGTTTTCATATGTAGTTTTACTAATACATGTTGAACAAAGAAAATCAACATGCAAAATCATAGAATCATAGAATGGCCATAGGTTGGAAGGGACCTTAAACATCATCTAGTTCCAAATCCCCTGGCATGGGCAGGCACACCTCCCACTAGACCAGGTTGTTCAAGAGCCCTGCCCAACCTGGCCTTGAACACTCCCAGGG